>JAKCPI010015259.1:0-17230 GCA_023213315.1 Euborellia annulipes
TTTTTTGTGTCGACACTATATTTAGTTTTCGGCAGTACGGTACATTCGATTTTCAAGACGTACAATTTATAAGTATGGCAAAATATTTATATTTTGTTACCATGGCAACCATTTCTCCTATCTTTTCTATGGAGTACAAAAGTAAAGTGGTCTTCAGAAGATTTCAATGACAAAACGAGAATATACATTTGAAAAAGCATCTAAAAAATAATTGATTTTTGAATTTTAATCAAAATCGTTGGAGCGAATTTTGGGAAAATCGTAAAAAACTGAAAAAGTAAAGTACTAGTACTCTTTGGTCGATTTTGTTCAAAAGCTTCATGTCACGTCCCATGGGGGTGCCTATCTTAAATATTAATATCAAATTTTATCTTTCTAGCACTTTTCGTTCTTGAGATATTTTGTTCACGGATAGACAGACCATGTTTCGAAAACCACTTTTTTGGATTCAGGGGACCTCAAAACGTGTATATCCATCAAAATCTCGACATCGAATTTTTGGCATGAATAATCCAATACTTTCTCTATATATTAACATATATAGAGGTAAGGGAAAGTAAAATACTAAATATTTATACATGCCTCTATTAAAATCAATAAAGCCTCTAAGAACAAATTTAAATGTTTAATAGATGAGTGTGTAGAAAGAGACTTTTGTAAATTGAATAAAATTTGTGAATCTGATTAAGCTCAGGCCATATTTTGCATATAATTAAACTTGAAGGCTATAATTTGTTAAATATAAGAAATTTACTCACTAATGACACACACACACACAAAGAAAGATCCTCTTAAAATAATTACCTTTCGGAATTATCAAATATTCCATTTTAATATCTCCGGACATAAATGTTCAAACTTTAATTGACAAAATTATTAAAAAAAAAAATCTTTAGTTAAATATTTAAATGTCATTGAAATTGGATGAATGCGTAAGATTCATATGGAGTTAATTGTAATTAATTGGCTTGTGGCGGCTGAGCAATCAAATGGTAATTAGACCTGGATGAGAGCCCCGGAGCTAAGCTAACAATTTCAGTGTAGCCAGCCACACAGGAACCATGTATAACTACACGTCAGCATATACACTCTATTTACATATTGCCATCAACACATGCCGTCGTTTAGGGGAGTAGAGAGGGCAAGATGAGAGAGATAGAGAGACAAAAGGGGCGGCGGCGGTTAATATAATTAACACAAACATTATAGGGCCCTAGAAGAATGCAAGCTCAGGGCTGGACAAACTAATTCGGACATTTTTATTGCTATTCTCGTCACCTTAGAAAAACTTCTTGTCTTAGAATAGGGATGGAAAAGTCGACTCTGACTTGTTAGATCAAGAATCGATCTTTTACTGAAAATAATCGACTTTTTAGAATCGAGTTGAAACTCTTTCAAGTAGATTAGAATCGATTCTCACTGGACGACTTTCTTACAATACTTACAAGTTAGTACCAGATGGTAATATAGTTTGTAACTTTTTCATTGATTGACATTCATCTTTCTTTTAAAACCTGACACATAACACACCAATCAACACGCTTTCTAAGAACAGTTAGTGAACATATGTGGCATTCTTAATTCCTCAATTTTAATGTTTTATTTTGATACTCAACTTTAATATTTTCTTTGAATGTTCGGTGCCATATCACTTGCAAATTTCTGAATTGAATATTATTTTATAATAATATTGAAAACAATATTTGTGGGTGTTGTTTTTAATCTTCTTCTTCTTCTTTTTCTTTCTTAGCCTTATTCCCTCAGTGCGGGGTCGGCTGAATGAGTTTTTTTGCGACCGGAAGAAATAGAACAGGCCGGCCCGTCGTACGGTCTGACGCCTGTTGAAAATATAGAAGGAAGGGACAGACATGTAAAGAACAGAAGTACTGCCAGTCCCAGCTTGGGTAGCTCGTGGTCGCCATCCACATACCCATAAGATGTGGGCCCCTGAGCATGTGTGTTGCATTTAATAAAATTGTTAAATAAATAAATAAATATATTTAATATTTACTGAGTATCTCCTAAGCACGAGTTATAGAGTTTTTAAAAAGTCGACTTGAATTCGAGAAGTCAACTTTCAGAAATGATGAATCGATTCCATATCAAGTCGATTCCAAAATCAAAATCTTTTCTAGCGCCCTTTCCATTCCTATCTTATAAATTAATGAGTGAATGATATTTTTCATTAAAGCTTCAGGCCATACCGGTTTTATTATTTCTTTTACATAACAAAGTACAATAATATTTACATAGCATATATTTATTCTTCGTTTATTTATCTATTTATTATTTGTATGGTGTACCTTTTCTTTTGATCCACTTGAGAGGCAGTTAACTTTACACCCTGGGCTGGGCTTTTTATTTAAAAACACTTGAAGTGAACAACTTCAATAAATTGATAATTTGTAGAACGAATAAAAAATAATTTATTTAGTTTGAAAAATAATAATAATAATATAAACTTTTTACAAAAACAAAAACAGAGTCGCAAGGCAACGAACAACAAAAGAGGGAAGCCTCTAACAATGCAAGGAGTCGCCACAGTAAGGCAACGAACAACAAAGAGGGAAGCCTCTAACAATGCAAGGAGTCGCCACACACTCACACTCACATTCACAGTCTTTACGGCAACTTAGGCCATTTAAGACTTTAAATGATACTCGTTATTTGTAAATATATCTAATGGGGGTCCAGGCATTCTTATTTAAGCCATTTGGTATTCAAATGGCTTAAATAAAATCATCGGACTTGCTGGGATTCGAACCCACGACCCTTGGTATACAAGGCTAGCACACTAACCCCTACACTATGTCCGAGAGCTAATATCTTTATTAATAACAATTGAACACAAAGGTAAAAAATATCTTTTTATCCAATGATGTAAACATGTGGGCGATTAAAAGAGCATCATCGTTGAGATGAGATTGAAATGCAAATTCATTAATTTTATAAAAGAAAAATCTATTGAATAAACAAAAATGTTATTTTATGCGATAAAGAAAAGAAAAAAAAGAATAGCATTAATGGATAGGATTATTATGGTCTTAAAGCCTGATTTAAAACGGGGGAAGAAAACAAATAAATTCATCTTAGCTATACTTATTTATTTGTTTTGATAAAGATCAGAGTATCTTGATTTTAATTTTTTTTTTTTTTTATAAAGATTCTAAAGCTTATAAAATGTGTGAAATCCAATAGGTTTGGGGAAATAAAAAATTTTAAAATATTCTTTTGTTTGTTTGAAATCTCTCTAGAGGAGCCAAAAGTCTCTTTTATACAAATAAAATTAAAAAAGGGGTATTAAATTTTCTTTTATTATTTCGCATGCCTTTTTTCTTAATATTCATATACTTTGTGGTGTACAGTCATGCTAAAACCCACTCACACAGGGCCTTACCAGGCTCATTAGTTGCTCTACCTAGAATCTATCTTTTTCTCTTACCTATATACAAAATAATATGAACACCGGAGATTAGACAATATTTATTTATTAATATAATTTTGAGCTCCCATTTGGTTGTAGACATTTTTACAGGTCATTTGGGGGTATTCTAGGATGACTATTTCAAGTTTTCAACGTCGAGGTCCTTGGTGTAGAGGTTAGCGTGCTAACCTCGTATACCAAACGTCGCGGGTTCGGACCCCAGGCAGTCCGATTATTTTATTTAAGACAATTGGATACCAAATGGCTTAAATAAGAATGCCTGGACCCCATATATGTATATTAAATCAATAACGGATATCTCAAATGTCTTATATGGCCAGGGTTGCCGAAAAGACAGTGTGAATGTGTGTGTGAGTGTGAATGAGAAAAAAGTGTGAATGTTAAAAAAAAAAAAAAAGTCGAGGTTCCTGTGCTAACTCCCCCAGGAGGAGGGGATGCCAAAACCTCAAAATCATTGGACATTTTTCAGTTTTTTGCTTATATCTCGTAAACTAAACATATTTTGTGCACCATAGTACATTAGAAAAAAATTTGCAACATGGTCAGTCTGTGTGTGTCAAGAACGAAATGATCTATGTGGTTGAAATTTTATATTTAAGTAAGACACCCTCCTGAGGCGTAACCCAAAGCTTTTGAACAAAATTGGCCAAATAGTACTAGTATTTTACTTTTCTACTCCAACATTTACTGAATATACATTATATTATACATTCAGTATATAGGCAAGAGAAAGTAAAAAATTAAAGTACGCATTAAATTTTTAAGTAAATCCCGATATCTCCTTAAAGAGGGAGAGGTTATTAACTTTTATCAGAATCTAGGGCATTATACTGTATAAATTAATATATTGGAACGATATCAAATTTTTTATCAGACTCTTGACTAGATACGAAAAATATTTGTATTATTTTATTTAAACTTGAACGTACAGATGTTAATAAAAGGGTTATATATTTCCGGGGTGTTATAATTAGGCTAGGCTTCTAAAGCCTGAAATATAATCATGTTTAATCTTAGCACAACCAATAAAATAAATAAATATCAGCTTTAAGATAAGCGGTTTAAGAGAGAGGAACGAAATCTTTGGGTTGCCCAATTTATTGGGAATTATTTGATCAGTGTTATTTTATGTTATTTTTATACCATCCAATATGTCTAGTCAATTAGTGCGATGTCCATCCAATTTATTTCTTAATACAATTTTGGCTAGATACCTCGTAAACTAGATTCGATGCAAATCACTTTGATCTCTATCGGCTCTAATACAGATAGATGCGTTTTTCGATTCTTACTGAAATTGAAAAAGAACAAACATAAATATTTATGATTTGTGTTTATTTTCTTCCATCACCTTCCTACTCACCCACCCTCTCTCCCTCTTCGCTTCATGTTAAGGCGGCTAGACACGTAACTGCAAACTTGACAAGCATGCATGTGCAATCTTTTTGTAGAATTTTGCGCAAGCATTTTAATTGATCGATTGAATAATGCACAAGCATATTTGCGCAAGCAAAACTCTCCGCCATTTTATAGACGTCTTGACATTTGATATTTTATTGATTCATTTAAAATTTCAATTTTAAATATTAATATTTAATATTCCGAGTCAAAACATAAATTCCTATTTAAACCTCAAAATCTTCAGTGAGGTTTTCGAGGGTCAGTTTAATTTTTTGGAGATTGGATTCAAAATAGAAAGTAATCTCAATTTGAACCTCAAAATCCTACTTACTGACGGTTTTTCAACTTTGAGGTTTAAACAAAGGGTTAAGGTTTTAAAAAAATCTACAATTGACCCTCAAAAACTTCAAACCATATAGAAATTAGTATAAGGGTATTTTATGGCTGGTGGAATTTATTAAAATTAGAAGAAAACGCAGCCAGAATTTTTTCTTTAAAAATATATTTTAACAGCTGACGTTTCGGCTTTGGTCAAAGAAAAAATTCTGGCTGCGTTTTCTTCTAACTTTCATTCCTGATACATATAGAAATTATTCTATCCTTTCCGATACATGAGAGTTTCGAGGTTATAGTTAGGATTTCAAATCAATCCCTAATTCATATTTAAACCTCATAGACTTCAATGAGGGTTTTGAGTGTTTAAGAGGGCTCGCTGGTGTAGTGAGGCTAGGGTGTCAGCTTCTGCAAAGAAGATCCCTGTTCAAATCCTTGGCGTGCGGGATTTTTCATTAAATAAAAATATTTATTTAATGTAAACAAATCCTCAAGCAAGCCCTGGATTGGAATATAGGATCTCACCACAATAGCCCTCAGGCAACTCTACGAGGAGAGCGAGTTGCTGTGACATCCCGTCCTGTGGAATGGCTGCCTTCTTCCGGACGCAATTGAAGGCTGTTGAACATGTCGCTCCTCTTCCAGACAAGTTGAATTTGAAGACTCTGACGGCTCCTGGCCAGCCAGTGTAGCAAGCAAAAGCTGATATGAAGATGTTGGCGGCCCAATAGCCGACAACCCAATAGTACGATGAGATGTTGGCGCCCTTGCAGCCCGCAAAAGAATAATAACAATTAATTAATTAGTTTGAGGTTAATTTTCGGCATAAGCAGTTTCTTGCACAGGCATGCTTGTGCCGAAGGGAATTTGTGCATGATGGTACAAAAAGATTACTTGTCAAGTTTGCCGTTACGTGTGTAGCCACCTTTAAATTATAAAATCTCTCATTTCAATACCCGTAAATTTTTCTATCCCTAGGTAGTAGGTTCTTTTTTTATTTTACCCCTATCTCTCCGTGCAAATATGAGCAAAGGCAAGAGAAGAGCGATAAGAGAGAGAGAGAGCCCTATAACGCAAACTGTTTACCAATCGATAGGCAACTTTAAACTTGGCTTTTACTAGCGAGATATGTCAAATATTACGGTGAACGTCGATACCATCTTTTGGGAATCGTTATACGAAATGCTCTTGGTCAGAATTATTCCAATTAATTGTGCGGCATTTAAATTAATCGAAAATGGCTTTTTTTTTACTATCAGTTTGGAAAGCAATTATCAGAAACGGCAGGCAATGCAGCGCTAACAAAATTCATTATGACCTTTGTTTATTTTATTCCCTCAAAGAGCCTCATTATTCTCGTCAAAGGAGTTGATACAGAACAACACATGTGCCATAAATACGTATATATATATAATTCACAATCACACTTAACAAAGAGTAGGGTGGAAGAAATGTTAAAACTGCAAACGAAAATAACTTCCTCTCGGGGATTAAAAATAAACAAAAATCAAAAGAACTTGGACTAGTATAAAAAAGGAAAAATAATGTAATATTTATTTTGGGTGAAAAATAACAATGCAACTAAAAAATTAACTAACAGAGAAATTAAGTAACTACGCCCCAAAAAGGGAAAAGCTATTGTTAAATTTTAATTTATTTAATTGCATACTAGTGGGGCTCGCTGGTGTAGCGGGCTAGGGTGTCGGCTTTCTACAAAGAAAATCCCTGTTCAAATCCTGGGCGTGAGGAATTTTTCATTAAATAAAAATATTTATTTACCACAATAGCCCCCAGGCAACTCTACGAGGAGAGGGAGTTGCTGTGGCATCCCGTCCTGTGGAAGGGACTTAAAGAAGGTTCCCTCTCTTCGAAAGATGTAGGCTACACGCCGGTGCTGAGGGAGTCCCTCCTCAACTAGGACATCCTCCATAGCATAGAAGAGGTTGGATAAAAGGAACCAGAAATAAGAATTCAGGAATGCAGGAGGAGTTAGAGATAGCAAATAATGTAACTTCACGTTAGATGACCGGTAGATTGCTAAAGCCTGTTGGGTTTGAGGTGTGTGTCTTCGTGCACGAAAGCATCTTAAATAAACGAGGTTCCTGATAGGAATTTCAAATAATAATAATAATTACAAAGTTTTCTACAAAAACTATAGCCTGTTAAAAACGGGGCAAAATTGAAATTCTTATTAAAACGACGGTATGCCTGAGATATATGAAAAAACGGTACTATCCCGTACAAATATGGTCATCCTAGGAAGGTGGGGGGGGCGTTTTTGAACTTTAAAAAAAATAATAAATGCAACTCAGGATTCGCAGGAACTTTGCAGCCAGGAGATTAAATAAAAAATTTTTATTTAATACGATCTTAGGTATTTTAATATTCATTGCAATTAAATACAATTTCTTTTTACTTTGATATGTACAAAAATATTATCCTTTACTTGCTGCTCGGATGTCTCTTAAGATCGTGTATAATTGACAATATTTGCCCTGATGAAGGTCGTGATTGGCGACCGAAACGTCGGCAAATAAAAATTAAATCAAAGATTTTTCTTATTTAATCTCCTGACTGCAAAGTCCCTGCGAATCCTGAGTAAATCTCCACAGCCATAAAACATCAATTTATTGAATAAATGCAACTCTCTATTCTGCCCTCGGGCTTGGTGTAGTGGCCTTCTATACCAAGGGTCGCGAGTGTGAGTGTGAATGGAAAAAAGTGTGTTAAAAAAAAACTATTCTATCAGAAATATTAAAATCTTCTTCTTTCTTTGCCTTTATTGTTCCCGCGGTGCGGGGTCGGCAGTAAGGGTGCTGGCGGTTTTTTGCGACCGGAAGAAATAGAACAGGCCGGCCCGTCGTTCGGACTGACGCCTGTTGAAAATATAAAAGAAAGGGACAGATATGTAAAGCATAGAAGGACTGCCAATCCCAGCTCGGGTAGCTCGTGGTCAAAATTCATAAAAACTAATAAATTTTTTTCTTTCTTTCTAATAATTACTTAAAAAATTTAGTACCATACAATATTCATTCAAATTCGATGATTACCTTGTCAAAAATTTATTAAAACACATTTTTTAATGATTAGTAAATGTATAATGATTGAAAGGTTATTTCAAGCGAAGATATATGCCGAGCCATTAAAACTATGATGAAGTTGAAAATACAAGATAATTAATGCATTAAAAAAATGGCTAGTCTGCATTTCATGTTAATCGAGGATGGGAAATGAGTTCACAGTACAAAACTAACTGCCTACGGACGTTAAAGATGTGTGCAAAAGCGGAAATTAGATATCCATTACTGCATCTATAAAAAATGAATGTTTGCCCGGTAGAGTAATTAAAAGCGAGCTTTCAAGACTAGGAAATTGGTCTAGAGGGAAGTATTTTTAAATGTTTTTTTTATAAAATACCACGAGGTGTTGATGCGCCTAAAAATTCAACTATCTTTGAATTTAATATCTTTAGATTCTTTTAAATAAATAAATAGTTTTTGTTTGCTTGTAATATTCATTCAAAATGGGTTTAATGCGACTTCAGAGTACCTATTTGATTTTTAATATTAATTCTAATATATTCTAATATATTAGGGGTGGAAAAGTCGATTTTCGATTTCGGAATCATTTCTGAAAGTCGACTTTCAAGCCGACTTTTTAAAAACTCTCTAACTCCTGCTTAGGAGATACTCAGGAAATATTAAATATATTTCTTCTTCCTCTTCACTCCTTGCCTTAATCCCGCGATGAGGGGTCGGCGGACTTAACTATTTCCCCAAACCCTATCTATTTTTTCGACCGGAAGAAATAGGACAGGCCGGTCCGTCACACGGTCTGACGCCTGTTGAAGAGAGGAAGGAAGAGATAGACATTTAAAGAACTGAAGAACTGCCTGTCCCAGCTCGGGCAGCTCGTGGTCGCCATCCAGGTACCCACAAGATGTGGGGGGCCCTGAGCAAAAAATATTAAATATATTTATTTATTTATAATATAGACTATATAGTAATGAATATAAGATTTAAAAATCTGGTGTGACTGGCGCACAGCACACAACTTTCTCTTACCTTCGGTAATCGAAAGTTGTGTACTGTGCTTGTCACACCAGATTTTTTGTGTCGACATGTATTTAGTTTCCGACAGTAGGGTACAATTGAATTCAAGATGTAAAATTTATAAGTATGGGAAAATATTTATATTTTGATACCATGGCAACCATTTCTCCTATCTTTTCTATGGAGTACAAGAGTAAAGTGGTCTTCAGAAGATTTCAATCACAAAATGAGAATATACATTTTATAGAGAATCTAAAAAATAATTGATTTTTGAATTAAAAAAAATCGTTGGAGCAAATTTTGAGAAAATCGAAAAAAACTGAAAAAGTGAATCAGTAAAGTACTAGTACTCTTTGGTCGATTTTGTTAAAAAGCTTCGTGTCACGTCCCATGGGGGTGCCTAACTTAAATATAAAATTTCAACTTCCTAGCTCTTTTCGTTGTTGAGATATTTTGTTCACAGACACACACACAGACAGACACACACACACACACAGCAGACCATGTCGCGAAAACCACTTTTTTGGATTCAGGGGACCTCAAAACATGAAGATCCATCAAAATCTCGACATCGAATTTTTGACATGAATCCAATACTTTCTCTCTATATATATTACATATATACATAGGTAAGAGAAAGTAAAAATGCACCGAATATGGCACCGAACATTAAAATAAAATATGGAAGTTGAGTATCAAAATAAAACATTAAAATATTAAAATTGAGGAATTAAGAACGCCACATATGTTCACTAACCGATCTTAGAAAGCGCCTTGATTGGTGTGTTATGTGCAGGTTTTAAAAGAAAGATGAAAGTCAATCAATGAAAACGTTGCAAACTATATTACCATCGGATATTAAGTATTGTAAGAAAAAAGTCGAAATTCTCCAATGAGAAACGATTCTAATCGACTTGAAAGAGTTTCAACTCGATTCTAAAAAGTCGATTATTTTCAGGAAAATATCGATTCTTGACTAAAGTCAGAGTCGACTTTCACTGATTGAGATGGAGGGAATCCAATTTCTATTTAAAATGAAGATAAATTTAATGTAGGCCTAATGTTGAAAATTGCGGTCACCATCTAAACCTCTCTTATGTATTTGTTAAGCCTTTTTACTGCCAATTCATTCTTTTTTCTATTATTATTTAAAACTTTATTTCTGTCATACCTAATTTGAAATATTGAAGAGTTGGCCATTAAAAAAGAAATAGAACGGAAAACACCTCGAAAGGAACAGCAAGCCAAGCACAGTGCACAAAATGCCAACAATGCAGAATTCCCACAAAATACAAAATGTATACTCTTTTTTTTTCTCTAAATCGTTTTCCTTGTGTTTCGTCTCAGTTTTTCTTTTTTTTTCTCCTGGAAATCAGCGAAACGCTAAATTGACAATTGGCAAACTCCTCATAGCATGATGACTACAGATTGCTTGCGGAATAAGAGGGCAGGCAACATTCCAACAAAACAAAAACAAAATAATAAAATTTAATTAAATAAACACCTCACCAACTAGAAACAAAACTATACAAACCACAAGTAGATAGATATATAATTGAGAAAATAAGAAAAAAAAATAGAAGACGCCGAAAGAGTTTATAAATAGAAAGAAAACAGATGAGTCTGAAAAAAAATTGCTGATGAAATTGAGAAAGATGTATGTGTATGTGTGTGTGTCACAGAAGAAAGAGGAAGGGTAGGGAGATACAATGACGAGGACAGCTGGAACGATGAGGTCTGGCGGAAGAAGGAGTTGGTACCAAAGGGCGCAAGGGGGTGTGGGGCCCACCCAGCTCGGGCGCCGCGACGCCCGGCGCCGCAGACGTAAACACACACATACAGGGTGTTCAATCACATGACGGTGTGGAGGGGGAATTTGCATGGGCCAAAGGGAAAAATATAAATCGACAATAAAATTAGTGGGAAGGGGGAGAGGGGGGGTCACACGGTAAAAAATGAGCTTCGCCTTATCATAAATCTAAATATTGTATTAAATTAATTTTTTGTGATATATATACATATATAAACTACATTTTATTTATTAGAGAGGGTAATAATAAATTTTTAGCCGTGCCGCCCGCCTTTGGCGTCTAGACGTGGTGACTACCTCTCCTGAACCTCCTCAGCAGAAAATGATTAATAATTGCTGCTTAAATAACATGTCGCTTCCAAGCGTTTTAATTATAAGGGCCGTAATGTGGTGAATTGAGGTGAAATCCACTGAGGAAGGAGTGCCGTTAGGTCTCCGAAATATCTGGAAATATTGCCTTACTACTAACGAATTAAAAACAATTGCTGAAAATAAAGCGTTTTTCTTTCTCTTTAATATTAGACTTCAGCATCACCACTTGAGGAGAATTTTTTGTGTATGTTTGTGAGTGTCCCGGACAGGTTTTGTTTCACAAAAATAACAATAAGTTAATGAGTAATTAACCGTTAAAATAAGAAAAAAATAAAAATTGGGAGAAATAGTTGCCATGGTAAGAAAATATAAATATTTTACCCATGTTTACGATTTTTTATTTATTTACATTTTGAATTCTAAAATATGCCCACGGGGCATGGCGTAGAAGGTTAGAGTGCTAACCTCATATGCCAAACGTCGCGGGTTCGGACCCCCAGGCAGTCCGATGATTTTATTTAAGCCATCTGGATACCAGATGAAGCCTTTAAATAAAAAATGCCTGAACCCTAATATATATAAATTCATAAATAACGGTTATCGTAAATGTCTTATATGGCCTGAGCTGCCAGAAAAAGACGAGTGTGTGAATGTGTGTGTGAGTGTGAGTGTGAAAGAGAAAAAAAGTGTGAATGTTTTTTATAAAAAAAAAAAAAAAAAAAAAAAATTCTAAAATATCGGCGTAAATTTTTTGTCTGTGTACCGGGAGGAGTCCCGGAAAGGATATTATTCACAAAAAATCTTAAGTTCATGAATAATTAACCGTTAAAAATCTATATATAAAAAATGAAAAGGGAAAATGTATGTACCGGTTATGTATATAAGAAGAAGGCGAGCAAAGGGGGTCCAGGGGGGCGCAGCCCCCCGCCCTGGGTAGACTAGCCCCGCCGAAGGCGGGCGCGCATCTGTTTATATATATAATTCTTCTGTACGTGTGTATGTGACTGAACTCCTCCTAAACGACTGAACCGATTTTGATGAAATTTTTTGTGTATGTTTGTGAGAGTCCCGGACAGGTTTTGTTTCACAAATAACAATAAGTTAATGAGTAATTAACCGTTAAAATAAGAAAAAAATAAAAATTAGGAGAAATAGTTGCCATGGTAACAAAATATAAATATTTTCCCATGTTTACGATTTTTTTATTTATTTACACTTTTGAATTCTAAAATATCGGCGTAAATTTTTTGTCTGTGTACCGGGGAGAGTCCCGGAAAGGGTATGATTCACAAAAAATCATAAGTTCATGAATACTTAACCGTTAAAATAAACTCTATATATTATAAAAATGAATTGGGAAAAATGTTTGTATGTACCGGTATGTATATATGTTATATGTTTTATAGAAATCCACAATTTTCAATGAAGGCGAGCAAGGGGGGTCCAGGGGGCGCGGCCCCCCCCTAGGCGTAAAGCCCCGCCGGAAGGCGGGCTTTGCGTCTAGTCTTCTTCTTTATATATATAATTCTTCTGTACGTGTGTATGTGACTGAACTCCTCCTAAACGACTGAACGAATTATGATGAAATTTTCTGTGTATGTTTGTGAGAGTCCCGGACAGGTTTGGTTTCACAATAACAATAAGTTAATGAGTAATTAACCGGTAAAATAAGAAAAAAATAAAAATTAGGAGAAATAGTTGCCATGGTAACAAAATATAAATATTTACCCATGTTTACGATTTTTTTTTATTTATTTACATTTTGAATTCTAAAATATCGGCGTAAATTTTTTGTCTGTGTACCGGGAGAGTCCCGGAAAGGATATGATTCACAAAAAATGAATAATTAACCGTTAAAATAATCTCTATATATAAAAATGAAAAGGGAAAATGTATACATATATGTACCGGTATGTATATAAGTAGGCGAGCAAGGGGGTCCAGGCCGAAGGCGGGGCTTTGCGTCTAGTTATATATAAAAATAAAAAATATGTTTTATTTGGATATTTTAGCATGCTCAGGGGTTTTGTAATTAATAAAAAATTTATTTTTGTTTATCAATTCTTTTTGTTTCATGAAATATTCAAAAGATCAATTTCAAATTTGAAAATTGGATTAATTATTTTTTCTAGATGGAAGGGGGAGGTTGTCTTCTATTTTTATGTCTGTATTGAATCGCGCTTTAATTCCCTTTTAATTAATTCTCTTCCGCCCCATGTCGAGGCTAATGAAATTGGACGTCCCTGTATGTCAACATAAAAGATTCAAAGACAAATAAATAGAAAGAATAAAATAAAGTTGTCGTAGGGTGGTAGGTGGGGGAGGCTCTTTTGTGGTCCTCTTAAGAGTGCGTGAGATTGAATTTTGCGTGCGTCTCGGCCATCACAAAGGGACAAAAGGGAAGAAAAAAAGGGAAAAATCTTTGAAACACTGGCTTTTATTTTTCTATTGAGACTCTATTTAAAAAAAAAAAAGAGTAAATAAAAGGTCTTTACGGAAATATACATTTCTAGGATTTTTTCTCGAATAAATAAAATATTGAAAATTAGACGACTTGTTCAGGAAAAAATCTGGTGTGACTGGTCGCACAGCACATAACTTTCTCTTACCTTGGTAAGAGTAAGTTGTGTTCTGCGCTTGTCACACCAGATTTTTTGTGTCGACATATAATTAGTTTCCGCCAATAAATTAAAATTCAAAATTTATAAGTATGGGAAAATATTTATATTTTGTTACCATGGCAACCATTACTCCTATCTTTTCTATGGAATACAAGAGTAAAGTGGTCTTCAGAAGATTTCAATGACAAAATGAGAATATATATTTTAAAGAGAATCTAAAAAATAATTGATTTTTGAATTTAAAAAAAAATCGTTGGAGCGAATTTAGAGAAAATCGAAAAAAACTGAAAAAGTACATCAGTAAAGTACTACTACTCTTTGGTCGATTTTGTTCGAAAGCTTCGTGTAACGTCCCATGGGGGGTGCCTAACTTAAATATAAAACTTCAACATCCTAGGTCTTTTCGTTCTTGAGTTATTTTGTTCACAGACACACAGACAGACAGACTATGTCGCGAAAACCACTTTTTTGCCCACGGGGCTTGGAGTAGTTGGTAGCGTGTCTACCTTCTATACCGAACGTCGCGGGCTCGGACCCCAGGCAGTCCGATAATTTTATTTAAGGCATTTGGATACAAATGACTTAAATAAAAATGCCTGGACCCCAATATGTATAATAATATGAACGGATATCGTTTAAAGTCTTAAATGGCCTATGTTGCCGAAAAGACTGTGTGAATGAGTGTGTGAATATGAGTGTGAATGTTTTTAATTAAAAAAAAACAAAAAAAAAAAACACTTTTTGGACTCAGGGGTCCTCACACAAGGGCGGATACAAGGTGGGGTAATTAGCCCCCCCCCGAGATTTAAAAAAAAAAAATAATTTTTTTTTCGAAAAGAAATTTATTTTTAATGTAAAATTTTAAAAATTAATACTTAAAAATTTTATTTGTATTTATATTCTGGCAAACAAGTACAGAATGCGCCTTTAAATTACCGAAATTAAGAAAAAATTGTGCGATGAGTCACACCAGAATACCCTCCCCCGAGAAACACTTCTGGATCCGCCCTTGATCTCACAATGTGTATATTCGTCAAAATCTCAACATCCAATTTTTGGCATGAATCCAATACTTTCTTTCTCTCTCTATATATTAAGAGAAAGTTAAAATCAAAAATAATCAGATAACCTATTAGTGGATTAGGAACTCACTGTAAGCCTGCCTACTCGCATTTGAAAAATAAAATTCTTTTTAAATCGAATTTTTTATTCAAATAAGCCTATATCCTAATTCCCCTCAATTGAAAAACGAAACTACCCAGTCTCTAGTGTTAGTTTTAATAGGCTATTGTTTTGAGCCTTTGTTCGGCAGGTGTTCGTTATATTTTAAATATCTTAAGTGGAAGTACTCGTCATTCTGAATTAGTATCTCTGACTATAAATGCGTGTGTGTGAATGAGTGAGTGTCGGCAAGTAGAGAGAGAAAGCGAAAGAGATTTGTTTGCATTTGGCTCTCCCGCCCCCCTTACAAGGGGTTTGGGTGGTGATGACGAATGCATCTGCACAAGAAGAGACAAGCCCCGTTGAAGAGGGCTCCAAGTGGTCCAGGCGCAGCTTCCCAGCTCAAAAACCACCCTTCCTCCCAACGCCGCACACGGACACTTGTAGGCCTATCAGATTTATCAGCTGCCTTTGATCCTCCCAGCTATTAAACGAAAATTTAACAGTTACACAAGTGCATCAACAACAACAGCGGCAGTAATAAAAAAAAAAAAACTTAAATGATATATAGTTTGGGTTTCCTTTAGTTTAATATTATAATATATCACAATAAACGCCGACTGAGTGACTCCTACTCCGACTAGGGAAGTTTTTTTTTTTATCAAATATCCATATCTATGTTATTTTTGAAGAGTGAAAAAAATTACTTCCCCCGTTTAAGAATTAGGTATAAATAATAATTCCGGGATACAGACATAGCAAAAATGATTTTTTGAGAAACTCGCTTATTTGTACTCATGGGCTTTCAAAATGTGAATTTCCGTCAAAATAAGGACATCCAATTTTTGATCGCAAATCTAGGATGTTCATGTCACGTTTATGCTAGAAGTCAAGGGTTCACTTCCCCTCTCGAGTTATGAAATTTTTCAAAATTATTAATATATAGGTTAAATAGCGACCAAGGGCGGATCCAGAGGTGTTTCTCGGGGGGGGGGGGGGGGTAATCTGGTGTGACTCGTCTCACAGCACACTATTTTTTTTTAATTTCGGTAATTTAAAAGCGCATTCTGTACTTGTTTGCCAGAATATAAATACACATCAAATTTTTAAGTATTAAAACAAGGTATTTTTCGAATCTCGGGGGGGGGTAATTACCCCCTTTATCCCCCCTTGTATCCGCCCTTGATAGCGACTGAGTTAAAATGATCTCAGATGATATGAATATTGAAAATATTTTAATAAACAAATATGAGTAGGATGGCAGCCAGGAAAGAAATCAGACAAAAATGTATTCAATCCTTATCCAATTTTATTTCGATTGCCGACGTTTCGGACGCAAATAGCGCCCTTCCTCAGGACAATCGATGGTTAATAAAATACTATCAACAATAATAAAATAGTAAGTTATTAACTATCGATTATCCTGAGGAAGGGTGCGATTTGCGTCCGAAACGCCGGCAATCGAAATAAAATTGGATAAGGATTGATTAAAGTTTTGTCTGATTTCTTTCCTGGCTGCTATCCTACTCATATCTGTCAATTGTACAGCCATCACCTCAATATTATTTTAATAAATTTCCTTTAACGAATAGTTATGAAATTGTATTCAGATCTGGATCATTATGACTAATTTTTAAGAGACACTCAGCAATGCCACCAAGTCAAAGATATTGTTTCATTTTTTTTTAATGGATCTAATTTTGCCAACTACCGTACAAGTCAAAATATTTTGCAGTCTCAAAGATTACAAGCGTAGCTCTGGTGAAATGAAATTTTGTCCTTAATTCCCAAATGCAGGCTCAAAAATTTTCATTGACAAACAGCAAAATGGGTTCTTTCATTAAAAGTCAAGCTATTTTAATTGATAATAATAAAATAATTAAATTTATCAAATGAAAAAATATAGAAATAGTTGATAAAAATTTTTTTTAAGGTAATTATATTCCTATTAATAAAAAAACTGTTTAAAACACTAAAAAGTTACGGCAAATGACTATGCGGACTATTTCAGGAGAAATCTTAGAGGACCGAAGGCGAGTGACGGGGCTGGTCTTTTTACTTTCTCTTATCTCTATATATATGTTAATATCAATAT
>JAKCPI010015261.1:0-25438 GCA_023213315.1 Euborellia annulipes
GCCCCGGGTGTGGCGTAGTAGGTAGCGTGCCTACCTCCTATACCAAACGTCGCACAGTGGGCTGAAATAGGAAAAAAGCGGCCATAATTCGAAAAAATGAACTTCAAAATATAAAAACAACGTTTTGCACACCAATAATAGACTATATGTGGACCTCAGTACAATAATTCATTTTTTTTTTACCCAACCCAAACCCGAGTTATAGAGCGCCAAAGTGGGCAAGAAAACTTAGTAACTTTTCTTTGCGTTTTAAGTCGATATTCAGGAATTTTTTTCATGTATTAATATTGATCCAATTTTAATGAATTTTTTTTTGAATCATAGATAAATTAATCTTCTTTCTGAAAATATTTTTGTTTTTCTTGTATTTTAATTATTTATTTTTAAATAAATTTTTTTTGTAAGTAAAAAAAAAGCAATATAAATTTTTTTCAATTTCAAAAAAGTATATGGGATCCATGCGGATCCCTAACAAACTCAATAGATCCTGAAACTAGAATACATGTAGAACATGATTGCATCGAAACTTTTTGCCCGAATTTGCCCGCCGAATTTTTATTAATTTTTTTATAATTAAATCGGCAGAAAAACAAGTGATTTCCCTCAAACCATATGAACTTCTCTCTGCTTTACAGATAATATTGAAACGTGACAAAGGGCTGACGGACAAAATAAAATCAGGCTATTATTAGAATGACCATAAAATTTGAAGGGGGGCCTCAAATTTTGTAATCTTTTGAAAAAATAATCTATTAAAAGGGAATATCCAATATTTGAAAATTGTATCTTTTCTTGTTCATATTCTTATTAATATTATTGAAATAACTATATTATTTTTGTATACAAGTGGTAAAGCCCCCTGGACCCCCTTACATGCCTTCGATGAGCAAATGCATCAAATTTATTCTTGCTCACTGTTTGGAAATTTTGCAATTGCTCGACTTCGGCGCAAAATTTTAAAGTTTTAAATGATATTTATTTTTTAGCAAATAATTTTTATTTAAGTATAATGACCGAGACATAGAAGCTGACTCCAAGGGGCCCAAGGGGCTCGAGCCCCCTCCCCCCAAACCCCCCAATGTTGAGGGAAGAGAAAATAAGTCATCTTTGTAATCAGCAATCCATTAAAATGTATATAAAGACGTATTGCTTGTATAAGCTTATATCAAAAAAATTATTTTTTGACCCTTTGAGTAAGGGGTAGTTTACCCCATCTATATATTTTGTAAAAATAAATGACATATTTGTAACGAGTGACCTTTAAAATATATATAAAAACATATTGCTTGTAATTGCAAAAAAAAAAAAATATTTTGTTGCTCCCTTCAGTAAGGGGTAGTTCACCCTATCTATATATTTTGTAAAAATAAATGACATTTTTGTAACCAGTGACCTTTAAAATGTATATAAAGACATATTGCTTGTAATTATCAGAGCAAAATTTTTTTAACACCTTGAGTAAGGGGTAGTTCACCCCATGTATGTTTTTAGTAAAAATAGATGACATCTTTGGAATCAGCATCCATTAAAATGTATATAAAGACATATTGCTTGTAATTATCAAAAAAAAAATATTTTTTTGCTCCCTTCAGTAAGGGGTAGTTCACCCCATGTATGTTTTTTGTAAAAATAAATGTCATTTTTGTAAAACGGATATTTTTTTTGATTTTTTGACATAAGTTTTATTTTATATTTCACACATCATAATTTTTTTTTCAACTTTGTCAAGGGGTAATTTCAACCCCTTTCCGTAAAATATGAAAATATTGAAGGGTATAGAAGAACATATGATTATGTATGTATAGTTTTAATTTTGTAAAAATCCGCCCAAAAAAAGATAATTATGGCCGCTTTTTTTCGATTTCAGCCCACTGTGCGTCGCGGGTTCGGACCCAGGCAGTCCGAAGATTTTATTTAAGCCATTTGGATACCAGATGGCTTAAATAGAAAATGCCTGAACCCCAAATTGATTTATTAATTACAACGGTTATCGTCAAAGTCTTATATGGCCTAAGTTGCCGAAAAGACTGTGTGAATGTGTGTGTGAGTGTGAGTGTGAATGAGAAAAAAGTGTGAATGTTTAAAAAAAAAAAAAAAAAAAATCTCGCTCTTTATTTTACCTCTTTTTAAACTCTTATTATCCACTTTTGAAGACCACTTTACTCTTGTATTTCGTAGGAAAGATAGGAGAAATGGTTGCCATGGTAACAAAATATAAATATTTTCCCATACTTATAAATTTTACATCTGAATTCATATGTTCCCTACTGTCGGGAACTAAATATATGTCGACACAAAAAATCTGGTGTGACAAGCACAGAACACAACTTTCGATTACCGAAAGTAAGAGAAAGTTGTGTGCTGTGCGACCAGCCACACCAGATTTTTTATTTTTTAATAGAGTGATATTCTTTTATTTGGTGGTCGTCTATCCTCTTTTTTTTTCCTTTCATTTTAGGGAACATTAATGTGAATTTAAAACACTTTCTCTAAGATTGATTTTAATTTTCAATTATTCCAACCTTAACGCAACTCGGCTGCATATTTAAACTTCCAAAAGGGGATAATGAAATAAAAGAGGCTTGTTTGTCGAACAAAGTAATATTTAATAGGATTGTTTATATATCCATGATTTACTTTTAATATGAAAATCTAAAGAAAAGAGGGGCGGGAAAAATCGTGGAACAAATTGAGAAATAAATTGTTAGCAATTTTCTCTCTCTCTCTCTCTCCTTCAAATCAAATACGAACGAATTGAGAGAGAGGGAAAAAAAAACTTGAAAACTCGGAGAGCAAAAGGGCCGAAGGGAAATGGAAACGAAAAAAAAAAAAAGAAAGAAGGCGAAGTCTAAATAGGTTGGTTATTAAATAGAAATATCCTTTCTTATTACGCTTGAAAAATTAGAATATTATGCTTAAAAAGTTAAGTCTAATTTCAGAGAGAAAAAAAAAAAATTGTATTTTCATATAATAAAGAGTGTAAAAGATAATAAGTTCAGTGTAATCAAATCTCTCGGGATTTTTGTATATTTTTTTAACAAAAATGAGATGAGAATATTTGTTTTTAATGAAAAGGAGCCTAGTGCAGAGAACCTGAGGGTATAGTGCCATTTTGGCCTCGATATCATCGACGTTTTCTTGTTAATATTTAGAGAAAAAGTATTGCGATCGTGCTAAAAATGCGATATGGTGATTTTTTATGGAAATTCACGTTTTGGGGCTTCCTGATTTTTAATAAATGGTTATCTTCTGAATATCTCAAAGAACAAGGTTGTAAAATCCAAAGATAGGCATACTAGGATTTTACTGATGTTCTTTTTCAGTTTTATTTTTCGATTTTTACTTTCTCTTACCTATGTAGGGCCTATATATGTAATATCAATATATACAGAGGCGTAACGAGGCAGTTGGGGGCCTGGGGCGGTACTAGAAGAGGGAGCCTTATATTAAATTTTTTTTTTTTTTTTGGGGGGTGCTCATCTTTAAATATCACTCTCCTCCATACACAAAAATATTTTTAAAATACCGTATATCCCTGAACCCCAAGGGGTCAGAGCCTCTCAAAGAGAAATTTTCATAAAATTTTTTTTTATAAATATATGCCGGCTCGGGGCCTGGGGCGGACCGCCCCCTCCGCCCTTCCCCCCTCGGTATGCCACTGAATATATAGAGAAAGTATTGGATTCATGTCAAAAATTCGATGTCGTGATTTTGATGGATATACACGTTTTGAGGTCCCCTGAATCTTTTTTTTCTCATTCACACCCACATTCACACAGTCTTTTCGGCATCTTAGGCCATTCAAGACTTTTACGATATCCGTTAGAGATTAATATACATATTAGGGGTCCAGGCATTCTTATTTAACTTTGAATCTAAAAAAGTGGTTTATACGACAAAGTCTGTCTGTCTGTGAACAAAATATCGAATTTAAATAAGAATTCCTGAACCCCAATAATAGATAAATTCTTAAATAACGGTTATCGTCAAAGTCTTATATGGCCTAAGTTGCCGAAAAGACTGTGTGAATGTGTGTATGAATGTAAGTGTGAAAGGAAAAAAAAAAAAAAAAATCTCTCAAGAACGAAGAGCTATGAGATTGAAATTTTATATTTAATTTAGGTACCCCCTTTGTACGTAACACGAAGCTTGAACAAAATCGGCCAAAAAATACTAGAACTTTACAGATGTACTTTTTCAATTTTTTTTCGAATTTCTCAAAATCCGCTTCAACGATTTTGATTAAAATTTAAAAATCAATTATTTTTTAGATTCTCTTTAAAATGTATATTCTTATTTTGCCATTGAAATCTTATAAATAGGCCTAATACTTTACTCTTGTACTGTACTTCATAGGAAAGATAGTAGAAATGGTTGCCCTGGTAACAAAATATAAATATTTTCACATGTTTATAAATTTTACATCTTGGATTCTATCTAATGTAGAACCTAATGTCGGAAACTAAATACATGTCGACCCAAAAAATCTGGTGTGTCAAGCTCGGAACACAATTTTCGATTAATGAGGGTAAGAGATAGTTGTGCCCTGTGCGACCAGTCACTCCAGATTAGTTTTTTATTTTATTTTTTTACTAAAAAAAAAAGTTGAAAATTTTTTTCAATGATTAATTTGATAAAGTCATGGAATTAAAGTTTTATAATTATACATAATCTCTCTTTGTTAAAACATAATTAGATTTTCCTCCTCTTACTTTTTGCATCTTGTTTGCTTTTGTTTTACTTAATTTTTTTGTTTTTTGTTTTTTTTTTTCTAACTCTATTTATCTTTAGCCCTAAAGCAATTAAACAAAAAATCTTTTTTTTTTTTTTGTATATAATTGTGGAAATTTCTTAAATGGAATGAAAAGTTTATGAATTTCAAAGACCAAGTTAAATATTATTTTAGATCAACATATAAGAATGAAAATACGTATTTTTAAACAATTCCTTTATCTTAATAATACGAAGGACACTTTGTTTTAAGAGAGGGGAAGAAATATTGTTCCAATTTTTATTTTATCAAGCGGAATAGAATAGATGTTATCAGTTATTGATTCTTTTTTTTTGACTTTAAACAACTTTAACTGTATTTTTTATATTTAAATTCATTTCTTCGCGGCGTTTGGCTTAGAAGACGAATGTTTTTGAACAGAGTAAGATAATGGTTGTATGATCTAATACCAATACGTGTTGAATAGTCTAGGAAAGTAAAAATTCGATGTCGTCTAGACAGCCTCTGGTCCTTTAACGTGATAACGTCTATTTCCTGATTTCGAACTAATTTTTTTTTTTTTTTACTGTGTTCACAATAATTATTTTATAATAAAGACAATATACAATATTGAATTAATACTGAATTTACTTTTGTGTTTTTAATAAAAGCCATTTTTTTTAAATTTTATTCGTCTGTGGTAATTTTTTGTTAATTTCTTGCTTAAAAAAGTTTATTAAAAAAAAATTGATCCTAGAGTTTATTAAGCCGGATTTTTTTTTTTTTATATATTCAATAGAGTTTTTCTTTCTGCACAAATTGACATCACAATTAGTCTGATCTGATTAGCCGTTCGGAATCTACAGTGGTTTAAACTTTCAAATTAGAATTTAGCGCCAAGCGGTAAAATGAATTAATAGAAAAATAAATAAATAGTGAAATCTTTACCTGAAGAATCATTCTTTCTAACCGTATATTCAACGTAATTATACCTCTTAAGACAGAAGGGTTATTCAAGCCGCTAACTTTTCCGTGCATGTCTCCCTACTCTGCCACTATACACACATGATTTGTAAGACGTTGTCACGTCAAAAAATAATACTTAATCAGTCTTTATTCTTGTCCACCCTTTGGTAGGGATGAAAAAGTCGACTCTGACTTTAGTAAAGAATCGATCTTTTACTGAAAATAATCAACTTTTTAGAATCGAGTTTCAAGTCGATTAGAATCGATTCTCACTGGAAGACTTCGACTTCTTACAATATTTAGAATCCGATGGTAATATAGTTTGTAACGTTTTCACTGATTGACTTACATCTTCTTTTAAAACCTACACATAACCCACCAATCAACACGCTTTCTAAGATCGGTTAGTGAACATATGTGGCATTCTTAATTCCTCAATTTTAATGTTTTATTTTCTTTGTCTTTCATATTTTATTTTAAAGTTCGGTGCAATTTCTGGATAAAATATTCTTTTATAAAAATATTGAAAACAATATTTGTGTCTATTAATTCTTTCCAAAATCGAAAAACGACTTTTCGTGGGCATTTTCCAACCCTTGGTTAAATTAAAATAATTTTATAAAATTTTGAATTTACTTTTTTTCTATACAGTATTTTTTGAGGCCTAGAATCAAATTTTGACATTCCCGTTTTCAAAGTTAAATCATTTAATTAGGCCTAATTAAAATGCTTAATAACTGTATATATACATTCCCAAATGTCCGTCTGTCTGCCCGCCCGCTTGTCAAACTGCCAATTTTATTTAGATTTCGCAACTTCCCAAAGGAATTTTAAATTAATATAAAACATTTGAATTTCCAAATAGCAATTCTATCCCGAAATTCTCACTCAGCTGGTGCTAAAAACCCAAATACTGTTAAATAATATATAAATTATAATAAATTTATGCCTCCAATAGAGAATTGTCGGTCACTCAGATATTAAGTCATTTGAAGTAATGTTTTTTTTTTTTTTAAACATTCACACTTTTTTCTCATTCACACAGTCTTTTCGACAACTTAGGCCATATAAGACTTTGACGATAACCGTTATTTATGAATTTATCTATTATTTGGGTCCAGGCATTCTTATTTAAGTCATTTGGTATCCAAATGGCTTAAATAAAATCATCGGACTGCCTGGGGTCCGAACCCGCGACGTTTGGAATATGAGGTTAGCACGCTAACCTCTACACCATGAAGTAATGTTCTAAATAGGTAAAGTCTCTTTGAATTTCATACCTGTTTATGATTTTTTTAATGAAATAATTAGACTTAACCCATATTTTTTTTTAATAAATATGCTTACACGTTCATGTATTTGAAAACATTAAAGAATATTTTAATATCTACAATACTATTAAAATGAAAGATCATCTCACTATGACCTTGGCAATGAAATTCAAATCAAAGCAAAGTCATCGCTTGGCTGCGCACAAAATCCAAGAGCCAAAAAAAGAAAAAAATATTAATTAATCTTCAAATTATCATTATATGCTTAAATGGTTAGAGAAGATGAAAAGCCAAGAATAAATAAAATGTTAGCGCTCTGAATAACATAAATGTATTAAACTAAACAATAAAAAGGGTAATTAAAATGTTTGCGAGATTATAAAACTTATCAGTCTTTACACGGTTTTGACATGTTTTATTATTACTTTATAGAATCAAAGAAGGTAGTATACAGTACTAAGAGCAATTTGTTGCACCTGTTGAACTAAAAAAAAAACTAACAGACCTAACTCATCTCCAAATTATATTTATTCACTGTTTAAGTTTTGCTATTTTTCATGCGGCTAGGGATGAAACGATACGAGTAAACACAAGTACTTACTCGATACTTTTCTTTCGAAACCAAGTAATTTTAGAATCGATACTTTGGAATCGAGTACCAAGTAGGTATCGGTCAAAAATACACGTATCGATACTCCGTCTTCGTACGCGATAATTACTTAGGTCGGAAAAACATTTACGTACTTTTGTTCTTATTTACAATAGAAATAAGTGGAATGGTTTGTACCACTGTATTTTAATTTTTATTAATGGAATGTTTAACAGGGAAACATCTTGAAAAATTAGTAGTACAAGCATGGGCGTAGCCAGACATCTTGTCAGGGGGGGGGGCCAACCCCTCGTTAGGGCGAGAGGGGGGTTTGCAATTAATATATTCATAGATTATTAATTATTTATTTAAATAAAAAAAAAAAAAAAATTAAATTAATGTTGTGGATTGGGGTGTTAAAAAAAATAATTCCCAATGGGAAAATATATATATATATATTTTTTTTTTTCAATTTTTAGGACAACCCGGGGGGGGGGGGCAATGGCCCCTCCCTGCCTCCCCCTGGCTACGCCCATGAGTACAAGTATATAGTACCTCTAAAAGTGAATCTTTTTCTTAATCGTAATTTTTTTATAAAAAAATATTTTATTTAACTTCTATTTGCCGACGTTTCCATCTCCAATCACGACCTTCATCAGGGCGAATATTGTCAATTATACCGATCTTAGGTATTTTAATATTCATTGCAATTCAATATACAATTTCTTTTTATTTTGATATATACAAAAATATTATCATAAATTTGCTACTCGGAGGTCTCCGATGATAAAGGTCATGATTGGCGACCGAAAAATCGGCAAAATATTTTTTAATTTAATCTCCTGGCTGCAACATCCCTGGGAATTTTGATTGTTTTTTTATTATATCAAATAAAAATTAGGTGTTGGCTGTGTCTTCTACACAGCCGGTGACTTTTTTAACGTGACAACGTCTTTTGCTTGACTTCAAAAAAAAATTTTTTTCTCTTACCTATATTTAAATATAAAGAGAGAAAGTATTGTTTTTATTTATTTTTTTTTTTTACTAGTAGTTTGTTTTCATAAATAAACATGTTCAAACATTTTCATTGAAACAATATATGACAGAGGTGGCTTTTTTTTATCCATTAAGGGCGACTTATGCTTAAAAAGTGAGGTTTTTCGAGAAAAAAATTAATTTTGGAGTTAATTACTCGGGATTTTTTTTATTTATTCTATTAGAGGTTATCTTTCTGCACCAAATGACATCTCATTTAGTCAGATCTGATTAGCCGTTCGGAATCTACAGGCGTTTAAAATTTCGAAAAACGAAATCCCGCCGAGTGCCCTCATGCGGTAAAATGACGTCATATCAAAAAAATGAAAAAATTACCTCTGGGCATTGGACCACTCTTTCTAAAACTATATTTAGATTTAATGTAGCTTTTACGGTCAAGTAGCTAGGCGTTACATAAATAGGGCTATTTTTCGATATTTTTTTGCCTAAAAAATGAGGTTTTTCGAGAAAAAAACTAATTTTGGAGTTAATTACTTGGGATTTGTTTATTTATTCTATTAGAGGTTTTCTTTCTGCACCAAATGACATCCTATTTAGTCTGATCTGATTAGCCGTTCGGAATCTACAGGCGTTTAAACTTTCAAATTAGAATTTACCGCAGCTCGGTAAAATAAAATGGTAGGAAAAAAATAAATAGTGAAATCTTTAGCTGAAAACTCATTCTTTCTAACCGTATATTTCCCATAATTATATCTCTTAAGACAGAAGAGTTATTAAAGCCGATAAACTTTTTCGTGCATGCCCCTCTAACCTGCCTCTATAGACACATGATTTGTGAGACTTTGTCACGTCAATATAATATCAGTACTTATTGCTGTTTTTGCTTGTCTTTAATTGTACGAAAAAATTGACCGATACGAGTAGTATCCATTCTTTTCAATCGATACCGAGTAGGTACTCGATACTTTGCTAGCGATACCTGTATCTTTAAGTCCACGAATTCAAATAAGCTCAATATATTTTATTAATAATTATTCAAAAATAAATCACTTGTTAAATATTTAACAAAGCCTCCCAACTAATTAAGATGATTGCCACTAGTTGGCGCAAAGGTCTTGATGCACGGTCTCTATTGGGTGGGCAAAGTTGTGCGCTCTGCTTAGTCAGACCCTTTATTTTTTTTAATCAAATTTTTATAAAATTCATTTGAATAAAAAAAAAAAAAAAAAAAAAAAAAACTTGATGAATGAATGCTATTTAAGTACAGGTTGTTTCATGTTTAATATCTTTATAATTGTTCGAGGTTACTATAATATGTATATCCAGAACAATTTTTTAATTCACACGCCTTTTTCATTGATAAGAAAGCAAAAAATGGTGCGACTGTTAATGTGTGTGTGTCCGGGGGTGTTTTCAGATGCAGGTAAATGCGACGTGTCCCCCGCGGCACCCGTGGCTTCCCTGCACGCACTTTACGCGTGGAGGAGGGGGGGGGGATGTCGTGACACACGCAACCGCTGCTATCCGGACTCGTTCTTATTTACAAATAAATAATCTTCTATAAAATATTCTTATAAAAAAAAAATGATTATATAAATTCAAAGCTCTTAATAAATCTTTTATAAATGAAAACATTTTGATTTTTTTTTTTTTTTTTTATTTCTTCTTCTTCTATCAAACAAATTAGAAAAATATTTGATTTCTAAAGTCGATAGATTAGGAATAAATTTTATTACTTTCTCTTACCTCTATATATGTTAATATATATAGAAAGTATTGGATTCATTTCAAAAATTCAATGTCGAGATTTTGATGGATATACACGTTTTGAGGTCCCCTGAGTGGTTTTCTGTCTGGGTGTCTGTGAACAACAAAATATCTCAAGAATGAAAGAAGCTAGGAGGTTGAAATTTTATATTTAAGTTAGGCACCCCCCTGGCATGTTACACGAAACTTTAAAAAAAAAAAACCTCAAAATTCGCTTTAACGATTTTTATTAAAATTCAAAAATCAATTTTTATCTATTTATTCATTTAATAAAGTTAAGAATGTTCTGGGACATTGTCCCATGGAACATAGGCCTTAGTACATAAAATTTTTTTTCTTTTTTTTACATTGTACACATAAATTATTACAGCTTTTGTAAAAATGTAAATAGACGATTCTTGAAAACTGCGAGGGTGCTGGACTCTCTAAAATCCGGAGGAAGAGAGTTCCACAGATGACAGGACGTGATCGGACAGGACCTTGCATAAATGTTCGTATTATGACGTGGAGCATATATAGATAGATGCTCTTTTAAATGTAGTCTAATTTTGTCCTTGATAATTGTTTGCTCTTTACACTTTATTCTTGTACTTCATAGGAAAGATAGGAGAAATGGTTGCCATGGTAACAAAATATAAATATATTCCTATGTTTATAAAATTTACATTTTGAATTCGGGCTTGGGGTAGTTGGTAGCGCGACTGCCTTCTATACCAAGAGTCGCGGGTTCGGATCCCAGGCAGTCGGAGAATTTTATTTAAGCTATTTGGATACCTCTTCTTTTTCTTCTCTCTTCGCCTTATTCCCGCGGTGCGGGTCGGCGGACCACACTATTTCCCTACACCCCGATCATGCGTTTCGAGAATGGAAGAAATAGAACAGGCCGGCCCGTCGCACGGTCTGACGCCTGTTGAAAAGAGGAAGGAAGAGACAGACATACAAAGAAAAGAAGGACTGCCTGTCCCAGCTCTGGTAGCTCGTGGTCGCCATGCACGTACACACAAGATGTGGGCCCCTGAGCGAAAGCCATTTGGATACCAAATGGCAATTTAAATAAGAATGCCTGGACCCTAATATATATATTCATAATAACGGTTATCGTAAAAAGTCTTATATGGCACGAGTTGCCGAAAAGACTGTGTGTATGTGTGCGTGAATGTGAATGGGAAAAAAGTGTGGGTGTTAAAAAAAATATACATATCGGCGGAAACTTAATATGTCTTCCCAAAAATCTGGTGTGACAAGCCCAGAACACCACTTTTTCTTACCAAAGGTAAGTGCGATCAGTCTCACCGGTTTTTCTTTTCTTGAAAATACCTTCACATTTTTTTTTTGAAGCGTTTTTGAAATTGGAGGCGATTGCACTTGTGTTAGTGCGCCTCGGATCGATTATGTGAAAAACATTAATATAACATTCAAGCTTTTGTGTTGACAGTCTCTAATTAATCCTTTAATCCTTATCCTTTAACGATCCATAATTTTGATTCAAATATATTTAAAAAGTAATTAATTTTTCTATTATGTTTCGAGATATTTCTAAAAGCTTTTTTTTTTATTTTCATTCAAGTCTAAATTGAAATTTTAATTTTTCATTTTCTTAATTAAATGCTCTGGATTTTTAAATTAGTGATCCTCGGGGGTCAGAAAATCAACCCCTCTCGCTTAACTCACTAATATAACAAAAAAAAAGCATGAAAATAAAATATGAGTTCTATCAACATTTTAAAAGAAGAAAATTTGACTCAAAACTGGTGTGACTGTGCACAACAAAATCTCAAAAAAAAAAAAAAAAATACAATAAAAACACACAACTTTCTTTTAACTGCGTTAAGTGGTGTTCTCTGCTTGTTACTCCAGATTTTTTGAGTCGACATATATTTAGTTTCCAACAGTACGGTACACTTGAATTCAAGATATAAAATTTATAAACATGTTATTAAATTATATTTTATTACAATATTGTCGGAACTTTCCTATGAAGTACAAGAGTAAAGTCTACTTAAAAATATGTCAAAGACAAAATGAGAATATACATTTTAAAGAGCATCTAAAAAATAAGTGATTTTTGAATTTTAATCAAAATCGTTGGAGCGAATTTTGAGAAATTCGAAAAAAAAACTGAAAAGGTACATCAGTAAAGAACTAGTATTCTTCGGCTAATTTAATTTAAAAGCTTCGCGTTACGACCCATGGGGGTGCCTAACGTAAATATAAAATTTCAACCTCTTATCTCTTTTCGTTCTTGATATATTTTGTTCACAGACACACAGACAGACAGACCATGTCGCAAAAAGCACTTTTTGGATTCAGGGGATCTCAAAACGTGAAGATCCATCAAAATCTCGACATCGAATTTTTGACTTGAATACAAAACTATTTTTTTAAGGTCTTTTTCGACAACTAAGGCCATTTAGACCCCATCCCTATTTATTTCAAATAATTTGTACTCAAATCAAATGAAATGAATTTTTCTCGCTTGGGACGGGAAGCGAACCCGGGACTCTTGCGCGAGAAGCAAGTGTCTTCTCTCTGAACCACGGCTCTCGGGCAATACAATACTTTCCCTATATATAGGTAAGAGAAAGTAAAAAGTCTTATTATATGGAATTTTTTTCTCATTTTGACCTCTCAGCTGCTGAGGTCATCGTTTCCCACACTTTTTTCTCATTCACACCCACATTCACACAGTCTTTTCGGCACCTTAGGCCATTTAAGACTTTGACGATAACCATTAATTATTAATATATCTATTGGGGGTCCAGGCATTTCTATTTAAGTCATTTGGTATCCAAATGCCTTAAATATAATCATCGGACTGCCTGGGGTCGGAACCTGCGACGTTCCGGTTTAGAAAGTAGGCACGCTACCAACTACTCCAAGCCCCGTGGGCGAGGTCATCGTTTATTAACATATTTAATTAATTAATTGTACCGATAGCTACCAGGGGACGTTCAACACGCTGATTCCTCTGAAATCTCAATCCTTGTTAGGCCCTCGGGCTTGGTGTAGTTTGTACCTTATATACCAAGGGTCGAGGGTTCGGAACCCAGGCGGACTACCTGGGATTGATGAGTTTATTTAAGCCAATTGGATACCAAATGGCTTAAATAAGAATGCCTGGACCCCAAATATGTATATTAATCTCTATAACGGATATCGTAAAAGTTTTAAATGGCTCAAGTTGGCGAAAAGACTGTGTGTATGTGTGTGAATGTGACTGGAAAAAAGTGTGAATGTTTTTTAGTAAAAAAAAAAATTTGTTAAGCCTCTACTTTTTGAAATAAAATAATTATAGCAGTATTTTGTAAGAAATTATATTAATAGAAAAAACCCATTGTATTTTAACTTAAATTGAGGTATGAAGAAAGAGAGGCAAAATGAAATGAACCAGGCAGGTCCTGCCTACTAATAATTCATCCTCCAATAGATTTGCAATCTCTTAATTTAAACAATGAAATATTAGACATTCGGTTGAACCTTATAAGAACTACTGCCTACGATTCTTTCTTTGGACTGCCTTATAAGGAGACAAAAAAATTCTTTTTATTTCAAATAAATTCACTTTGAATTTATTTAAGAACGTATTGATTAATCAGATCCAAAACGAAGTTTGAAATAGAGAAAAACAATACTTTCTCTCTCTATACCGGGTGGGCTAATAGTGCGTGGACGGAAGATTGTGGGCTTATTAAAGTTTGTTGATTGCACATAATGTGGGGCCTTTAGGGCTACAAATTAAAAATATTTTTGTTCCAATTGCACTTCTTATACAGAGTGATCCATATCAAAGTTATGTTTTTTTAAATAGAACGCCCTGTATATTATTGCATATTTGGATTATACGGCCAATTTTAGTATGACTTTATGTCATGCAATGTATTCCAAACCAAACCGTTTAGCCGCAAATCGGGCTTTTGTGAAAAAATTTCTGTCTGAAAAAAATTGAATATCGAGTGAACCATACAACTTAGGCGACTGTTCTTTTGTGAGGTTACTAACCATGAAATGTACTAATGTAGGCCAGATGGGTAGCACGGAATTATTCTTGTGTTGGGAGATATGGCCATGCCAATTTGGAAAATTTCAATCATGGATAACTTCATTTTTTCAAATGGAACATCCTACTTTTTTTATGCCATGGGACGTGAAATTTAATTATCTTTCAGACGATATAAGGTTGTCTATATCTATCTTTGGTAGTTTTATTTTTATTCCAAAATATCTGATAACGAAAAAAAATATATATATATTATAGACGAAATAATTTTTTTAAAATCCAAAGGCAAAACAAAATTGTTTTAAATGGAAAATATAGAGTAAGGTGGGGCAAAAGTCCGCACGGGGCAAAAGTCCGAATCCTCATTTTAAAATCCCCGGTAGACTTGGCGTTGTTCTAAACAACTTTGTTAGGTTGGTAACAACAAGAACAGATGATGATTCGAAATTCAATAACGTGTTTGAAGCCGATTGTTAACAATGAGCAAATTTATGTTTTTGTCACCTTCCATCTAATATTTATGGAAATTCTCATGGTTGCAACATGTACCAGCATGCACTTTTCTAACTGTCTAATGTCTTTGATTGCAAGCTGATAACCCTAAATAAATATTTTAAAACCTTTTTTCTCTACAGTTAACAATAAAAATTTTTTGTAACACTTCGATGAAAATAGCTAAATGGGGCAAAAGTCCGCGGCCTCGACGGGGCAAAAGGCCCAATGGATCTCCAATGGAACAAATGTCACCCAATGGTATTCGAGTTTCTAATACCCCTACCTAGTATTTTCTGGGTTTCTAATACCTCTACCTAGTATTTTCTCGGATTAATGAGCCTAGGGAAACGAGCACGACCCGAAATGTTTATGCAGATTATGAACTTCAATCTTACTGGGGACTAATTGTTATAAGGCCTATTGTGTATTTCTAATAAATAAAATAAATACATAAAACATACCTATACCTAATGTATTTCTTATTAAGTCTTTTTTATACCCTGGTTCGAGAGGTTGTTCGCTGCAGGGGCAATTGTTTGCACCTAAGGACTTTTGCCCCGCTAGTGCGGACTTTTACCCCCTCGGTGGGGCAAAAGTCCGCAAATGAAAATTTTTGTTTAATTACCTCTCCTACTCTTATGCTACCGAATTGGAAACCAAAAAAATTATGTAAGATAGCCAATTAACCAGGCTTTCAGGGGATGTTCCTATTTTTATTGTATCTTTCATAGGAAGGTCAAAAAAAAAATTCCCAAAGAAAAACTGCGGACTTTTGCCCCACCTTACTCTATGTTTAATATTCGAAAATGTATTTAAATTTCCTTTAAGGGGGTTCAGGAGCTACGTCTAAACGTACTTTAAAAAACTAGACTATTATAAGGAATTTTTTCAATGCTGGCTTTTTTTAAATGAATTAAATCCATAAGAGATTATTGGGACATCGAGCTATAATTTTTTAATGACTTATTAAAAAATTATTGTAATTAATTTTTTTTGTTATCAAGCAAATACAAAAAAACAATCTGTCCCAATAATCTTTAATTTTTTTTATTTAAAAATGAATTTATTGTTATTATTAATCACATATTAATTAAGAAATTTTTAAAATAAGCTTAGATGATTTATTTAAAAACCAACTGTCAAATTAGTTCAGTATTCTTGCAATAGATGGCAGGCTAGTCTAACAGCCGATATAGAATTAGCCTATATCTGGCCTATATTTATATATTTTTATGCTTTTATAAAAGATACATAATATATAATAAAATTTATAAAGTATTTATTGTTAAAAGTTCTATGAAAATCAACCAAATGCATTAAATATTATTAGCTACCATTCTGACATCTCTTGGCAAATTTTTGAATTTCTTGATTTTTTGGGCATACTTTTTATGACACATTACGCCCCTCTTATCGGGAAAAACATGCATAATACCTTCGCTCCCGTTCCCCCCATAAAATCATTTATTTGAACTCCTAGATGGCCTAGTCCTCAGGGCGAAACGTCAGCCGTGGAGGCGAAAGTTTGAATAAAAGAAAATTAGGTGCACATTTCTTGTTTATTTTTCAGTCTCCATTCCCATTAAGCCTATAGCCCCAGTTCTTGACCAAAAACATCATATCTCTATCCAGCCAAAGCGTCATACAGAACGTCAATTTGTGTTCGGTGATGACCAGCAAAAATTTGACCTCTTTAAAGGCTCAAACAGACAGAACGCGAAATTCGCGACGCTCAGGCTACGCGCGCATTTCGCGGCGTAAGGCGTTTTTGCTAAGCCACACAGGAAGCATAATCTGGGCGTACGATCCGGTATTGTGTATATGTTTCAACAACCTTTATTTAATGAATTTATAAATATTTTATAAATAAAGTATTATATTACGAAAGAAATAGAATATCATTGCAAAATTAGATTTTATTTAAATCTTATTTTATTAATGATAACTTTGATTAAATATTTTTCGAGGCTTGTAAATTAGAATAAGATAATACTATTCAATTACCTCGATTCGGACTTTTTACTAATCATAGATTGGCTGCCAACAAAAAACATATTTTATTATTTACTTTTATTTAGTTAGAGGCGAAAAAACAAGTGTTTTTAACTCTATAAGTTTTTTTATTTCATTACTCATCTTGATGATTCGCCTGTTCGCGCGAAGGAGTTGTAAATTTGTACAACTCGAAAAAGCTGTCGCGCGAAAGAGAGCGTTTACGCCGCGTAAGTTCGCCCCCCTGTGTGACGGGGATGATACAGTCTTGCCTTATACAACATTTCGCGGCCTTTCGCGGCGTTGAAAAAACGCCAAGCGACGCGAATTTCGCGTTCTGTCTGTTAGAGCCTTAAATGTATAGCTACCCAATTTCGCTATATTTAAATTTACTCAGTTTTGTTCTCAAACTTTGTTACATGGCCGCGGCTAACAAACGAAAACAAACATTTTATCGTGTTTACTTAGAGTGTATTGAATAATTTGCAAAACAGCATGCACTATACAAATAGCCCAAAGGCTTTTATTATATTCATCTAAAATATAATAATAGTTTGTAGGCCATGTACTATATTTAAATGAATTATATTCATTAAATAAAGTGTAAAAAACTCAAATTTTTGTTCATTGAATAAAATGAAGTCTTCTATTTAAGATTGTTCGGAGAGTACCCCGTAAGTCATAATAGAATCTAAATCTTTTTTTTTAATAAAATGAAAAATTTGAATGCCAAAATTCCTTATTATAATTTAGTCGTGACCTATCAGAGTTTATAATTGTATTAAGTTAATAATTTAATTACCAAAAATAATAAATGAATGACTTTTGACTTGAGCGGTTTATCACGTAATATAGATCTGACAACATTGCATTTATCAGCTGTTTATTTTAAATCTTAAAAGCCTTCAATTTTATTTTATTTAATATATTACAATGATTAATGCAAATCAGTTTAAACACAATGGACGATTTGCAAGAAAAAAATATCGTAAAATGGAAAAAAATGTAACTGACAGCGAGAAAAGAGTATTATTTTATGCGGCGTTGCCACACTGGTCTGTGTCTCGTTTTAAATATTTGCGACTCTAATTTTGGAGAATTTTTTGACTTTTCTTGTTAAAATATCTTTAAAAGCAGCAGAAACTTTTGATTTTATGTTTAATGTATTCCTAGGAAGTGAATTGATAAAATCTAAGTTTTTTTTTATCTATTGCAGAGGTGTTGCTATAATTCGATATGTGTGCGTTTCGTCGATATTCCCCATAGACTACATGTTAAATTTCAATTTTTTACAAATTAATTACACGATAACCCTGCGTCAGATCTGCTTCAAAATTTTATTTTATACATATGTGATAGTGATTAATAACATATTAAAAAAATTAGCTTTTAATCTAATAAAGTGCTTTAATGTCCGAACAACCTTAATTCCTCTTAAAATATAAAACATTTATTTATTTTACATCTCAGCAATCATTACGAACTTAAATTATATTTTGTTTAAGTATACATTTTAAATTTTATATTCAGATTTTTGGATTCTTAGATTTTTTTTTGCATTAAGGAACTGATGCACTCTGCAGGATTAGTATTGAAATTCGGTTTCATGGTTCCGAATAACTACCATAATTTACTTTCCAACAATGGACAAATAAGAAAATTGTTTATTTTTGGACTTGGGCCTCTTTTGTTTTGAAGATATAGGAAGCAACTGGCTTTATAAGTGAATTAGAAATAATAATATTTATTTTTCATCTCATATGATAATTAAATTTCATTATTTGAATTTATATTTATTTGAATTGCGGTCGGGCTAAATTCCCACAAATTTTTTTTCCTCCGCGTCGTCCGCTTTTGCTTGGTCGTTAATCAATCCAACTTTTCTCCCCACCCGCTACACTCACAACCCCAACCATTTCACCCCCCCTTGGACATACATCCCCATAACCAAAACTACGAGGTCGACAGACAGAATATGAATCTCTGCATAGCAGCTGTGGCGAAAAAAAATAATTTCATTTCGACATAGACACCGCCCGTGTTGTTTTTCCAAAATTAATTAAACCATTTCATTATATAATTAAATAAAAAAATAAAATAAAATAAAACGAAAAAGTTGTAAAATTTTTATTTTCTCTTACCTATGGGAAGTGATACAGAAATAAAATAATTGGTAGCTCGACCATTTTGTAAATAAATATTTTTTTTTCCCTAGATTCCTACATAATTTGTGAGTTCAAAAGGGATTTTAAAAATTTTTTATTATATAACCATATTTCATTTTAAAAAAGAATATTAAAAATTACACACTGTTTTAAAAGACAAAGTTTTCTTGACAAAGAAATATGTACTGGTTAGTGTTTTATTCCTGTACCGGACAGTAGTAATGTTAAGTGCTTTAATAAATTTATAAATGAACCCTGTTATTCAATGGTGTGTCAAAGACCAAAAAATTCAAAATTGAGTTAAGCATGGAATATTGTTTCAAATGCTTTAATTAATAGTATTTTTATGAAATATGTCCTAAAAAAATTTATTTTTAATGTAAAAGCATAAAATTATTTTTACAATATTTCAATGCAGGATTTTACATTTTGCAATAATGATTTATGTACTTAACATGTTGTTTCGTAATACTTAATTTGAAAAGAACAATTTTTCATTTATGCGTCAAGTGCAAGACATCGTAAACAACTATACGCTTGAGATATATTGTTGCGTTTATGCCCTAAGTATTTTCAATTATGAACACCGGCATCGCTATTGTTTAGAGGTATTTAATATAAACTCAAGAAAATATTAATTTTATTTAATTCAAATTTATATATTCAATACACTATTACTATATTCCATTTGTTGAAATTTAATACAAGTATTTCATAACCTACAAAAATTATCAATAGTTATATTATAATTCATTTTTTACTTTCTTTTAGCCTAATTTACAATAAATTAATATCGTTTAATTGAGTTTTAACCAGTGTGATTTTAACAACCAATAAAAAGTTATTTACCAAATAATATTATATATCTATATTTTTTTCCTTAAATAAACAAAAATCATTTTTTTTTTTTGAAAAATGGAGAAAATTTTCTCTGAATTCGTTTTAATTTTTGATATTATTCCTGATAATGAAAATGAAGATGAGGATGAGCATGGGCGTCCGCAGGGGGGGGCAACCAGGCACTTGCCCCCCCCTGGAAAATTAAAATGATACAAAAAAATGTATAAAACAAAAAAAAAATACAAAAAAACCTTTCACAGTATACATCCACCTTGCCGCGGTGAGAAAGCTTTAAATACTAAGAGATGTATAACATTATTAATATCAAAATACGTTTTTTTAACTTATCTGGAAGTGACTTGCCCCCCCCCCCCTGCAAAAAATCCTGCGGACGCCCTTGAGGATGAGGATCAGTGCGATTTCGAAAAGACAACAAAATAAATAATATTAGGTTAGGTTAGGTTGAAGTGGCCGTAATATTAACCCATATCAAGCCACTGGTGCGTTTTCGAACCAGTACCTAAAAAAAATTTTTTCTCAGTAAGTATCTAAATGTTTTCGTTAATTATTTTTTTATAGATTCTTTATGATATATTCTTGCCTACTATCGCGAGAAAATGATTAATTTTACAGTCTTTACATATTAAATAATTATTTAAATTCGAAGAGTCAAAAAACACCAAACTTCAAAATTAAATATTTTGTATTAAAAATTTTTTTTTTCTTTTTTTATTCTTCATAAATTAGATTACTAATAAGATTACTTTACTTAGCTAAACGATACATAATTTTTTTTTCATTACTATAGACGATATTCAATGGTAAATTAGAGTGGTGCGTTTTCGCACCAGTGGTAAGAACCCTCAACTTTTTTCCATATATTATCTGAATATTTTTTTCTTTCTTTTTAAAATTTTTTTATTTTAAGGGCATTTTTGGCATATTTAGGCTATTTAGAACCCGTCCCTATTTATTCCAATTGATTGGCAAATCGAAATAAATTTTTGTTACATGCATCATCCCGTCCCCTTGATCCCTACTACCTATGGTTATTGTTTATATATGGGTTATTACATTAGTCCGATTGAATGACAATACTGTTGTAACTGTATGTAGTAATGGCTACAATAATGAGCCCCTAAATACTGTAAAGAGATATTATATGTTGGGACATCGAAATCAGAAGGAAATATATCTCAACCTAATGTTATTTCAAAATATAATTTAGGAATGGAAAGGGTGGATTTACATGATAATGGGGTTGAGAATTACCGATGAAGGATATTCATTGGCGTAACTAGGGTGGTAACCTCCCGGGGGGGGGGGCAGAAAGCTCCCCGACCCAACAGAAATTGAGTCAATATGGGGCCTTCCGGGTCCCCCAGAGGATGGCTGATCCCGTGCCCCCCCCCCCCAGCGAGGATGGCTGGTCCCATCGCCCCCCAGCCAAATTTGCTAGTTACGCCCATGGGGATATTAGGTAAAAAATAGTGGTGGCATTTATTTTTAAATACCTTAGATAGCACCATGGTAAAATGTTGGAAGCTATATAAAGTGCATTCCATCAACCTAGTACAAGTTCAATTGATTTGAAAATGAACTTTGGGTTATTGCAAACGAGCAGAAAGCCCGAAAGAGATGTAAAGTGTGTTATAAACACACTGTATATGAATATACAAAATGCAAAGTACCGATTCATATAAATTGTTTCGGCAAATTTCATAAAAAATAAAAAAAAGTAAAAAAAAAATTATATCCCATATTATGCCAATGGTGCGTTTTCGCACCAGTGAAAAAAATTGAATAAAACATATATATTGTTGAAAAATTTTTATCAAAGGTTATGTAAAAATCTAATAAGAACCTATGTAAATATATTATGTGAAAAAATAATAAAAAAATTTAAAAATAAAAAAAAACGAAAAATTTTTTTCTAATGGATCAAGCCATTGGTGCGTTTTCGAACCACCTATTTCCTCAATATTTACTGATCAAATAATTTTTTTTTTATTTTTCCCTAATTAAATAGGTAATAATAAACACAATTATGAAAAAAAATTTGTAGTTTTTGAAAATTTTTGTGTTGGCTTGATATGGGTTAAGTCTATTTCATTATTATAACTTTGATTTACTGTTTCCAAGCTATTTATTCAGAAATTAATTGATGAGAAAATTTTGATATCACTTTGTATTTAATTTTAAAATATTAATACTATTTAAAATTGATGAATGTGATTTTGATAAAAAGTTTCTATGCTACTAGTATTAAATATAAAGAGACTTTGAAGCATTTTTGCAAATATAATTGGACTTAGAGAATTTTTCAATCATGGGTCAAGGGACTTTGAAGCATTTTTTTACAAATATATATCGCACATAGAGAATTTTGTAAAAATAATTTTTCATATTTTATTTTTTTTCTCTAAATTAGTCATATTTTTAGAGATAATTTATGAATATCTGCCATAATTACAGTATTTACTTGCACAATTGACAAAAAAAATGATATATAATCTAATAAAAACAATTTAAATCAGAAAAACTTTAATGTTGATTTTCTCAAAACTCGATATTTGGTCTTTGACACACCATTGAATAACAGGGTTCAAATAAGCCAGAAATATTGAATAAATGTAGGCCCTACAAAGTTTTTTTTTTGTAAACCTGAAAATAATGGGATAAAGTTATTTAAAATTTCAAACACTCAAAATTATTTTACATCAAAAGCAAGACATTACATACTAGGGGTATTGGCCGAGCTTATTGGTTTTTTTTTTTTTTTTATTTTCTTGATATTGTAACTTGGCTTAAAACAAAATCTCAAAGATGAAATTTATACAGCAGTATAACAACTATAAGAGGGTTTGTTGGCAGATTTTTAAACTTTGTCCCAACAAAGATATTGAGACTCAAAATTTGAATTTTTTGAAAAATTTCAGTTTTTAAAAATTTGTAGCTCTTAAAGGAATTAAGTCTCCAGGGTTGATATTTGAAATACAAAGATGTACTAGTGAATAGCTACACACAAAAAAAAATCAAGTCTGAAATTGTATTCTTTCCAAAAGTAATATGCCTTCAAAAATTGAAATTTTTTCCGTTTTCTTACCCAAATGTTGATTGGGTTGCAGACTGTTTTGATGCATAATTTTCATAGTTAGAGTAAGCTATTATTGGCGAGATCTGAGTAAAGATTCTTGCCATGTGAAACCTAGAAATTTTGGTGGTGACTCGGTTATGTGTTGGGCAGCTTTTGGTCAAATGAGGAAAATTTCTTTGGCTTTTCATTCATGCAAAATGAATTCAGAATAATAGAAAAATGTCTTGGAGTACTCAATAGGAAAGATAGGAGAAATGGTTGCCATGGTAATAAAATATAAATATTTTCAAATGTTTATAAATTTAACATAGCTCCCGCCCCCGGGTTTGGCGTAGTAAGTAGCGCGCCTACCTCCTATACCAAACGTCGCGGGTTCGGACCCAGGCAGTCCGATGATTTTATTTAAGCCATTTGGATACCAGATGGCTTAAATAGAAATGCCTGACTCCACAATAGATATATTCTCTACAACGGATATCGTCAACGTCTTATATGGCCTAAGTTGCCGAAAAGACTGTATGAATGTGTGTGTGAATGTGAGTGTGAATGAGAAAAAAGTGTGAATGTTTTTTAAAAAAAAAAAAAAAAAAAAAACATAGCTCCCGAGTTTGGCGTAGTAGGTAGCGTGCCTACCTCCTATACCAAACGCCGCGGTTTTTTTTTTTTTTTTTTTAAACATTCACACTTTTTTCTCATTCACACACACATTCATGCAGTCTTTTCGGCAACTTAGGCCATTTAAGACTTTGACGATAACCGTTGTAGAGAATATATCTATTGTGGGGTCAGGCATTTCTATTTAGGCCATCTGGTATCCAAATGGCTTTAAATAATCGGATGCCGCTGTCCGAACCCAGCGACGTTTGGTATAGGAGAGGAGGCACTCTACCTACTACAACGTCGCGGGTTCGGACCCAGGCAGTCCGATGATTTTATTTAAGCCATTTGGATACCAGATGGCTTAAATAGAAATGCCTGAACCCACAATATATATATTAATTACAACGGTTATCGTCTAAAGTCTTAAATGGCCTAAGTTGCCGAAAAGACTGTGTGAATGTGTGTGTGTGTGTGAGTGTGAGTGTGAATGAGAAAAAAGTGTGAATGTTTTTATAAAAAAAAAAAATTTTACATCTTGAATTCTAATATATCAGCGGAAACTAAAATATATGTCAACACAAAAATCTGGGGTGACAAGCACAGCACCAAGATTTTTATTCTTTTGAATAATTAATTATAGTAAATTATCAAAATAAGAGCCACTTTAGGGCAGAATTTCAATTAAAACGTTATATTCTCTATATCTCTAAAACTAGAGATATTCGAGCAAAACTGACGACATTTTTGGAAAAAGGACGTCATATGCTCTGAATCAGCTCAAAATACCCCCGGTACCAAAATCACTGTTAGCCTGTGCAGAGGCGTACAGAGGCAGTTGGGAGCCTGGGGCACTAGAAGAAGGGGCCTTATATTGAATTTTTTTTTTTTTTTGGGGGTGCTCATCTTTAAATATCCTTCTCCTCCATACACAAAATATTTTTAAAATACCGTATATACCTGAACGCCAAGGGCCCCGGGGCCTCTCCAAAGAGAAATTTTCATTAAATTTTTGTTTTTTGCTTGGGTCCTGAGGGCCCCGGGGCCTCTTAAAGAGAAATTTTCATTAAATTTTCTTTTTTTTATCTAAATTTGCCCATTTTTGTGAGCCCTGAGGCCCCGGAACCTCTCGAAGAGAAATTTTTATTAAATTTTGTTTTTTTTTTATCTAAATTTTCCGTTTTTTACTTGAGCCTGAGGGCTCCGGGGCTCTCAAAAGAAATTTTTGTTTTGTTTTTCTAAATTTTTCCGTTTTTACTTGAGCCCTGAGGGCCCCGGGGGCTTTATTTAAAGAGAAATTTTCATTTTTGCGAGCCTGTGTAATTTTTCCCAATTATGACAAAAAACTAACGCAATGGTTGTTTTAATTAATTTTTCCCTTGATTCCATCATGATCCCTCGATAGAGGCTTATATTATCTTTTAACCTTTACTTAGCAAGGACCATTTTAGAATTTTTTCAAAATTTTCGAAGTGGTACTTTGGAGAAAAATTAATTTAAATTTTTGATTTTGAAATTAAAAAAAAATTTTTTATTACCACCCCAGGTGTGTTGTATATCATTGGAAAGGGTGTCCGAAAAGCTGTAAAATGACACCTCATTTACTCTCTCATCTCATCTCTAAGAGATTTTAGAGCAATTTAAATAGATGTGGTTAGGTCGATTTTTTGCCATTTTTGACAAATTTAACCCGCCATATTTCTTAAACGAGTTGAGATATCCAAGTTGAAATTGGGGCTTTTTCTTAGTCTCTATTGACTCTACCTATGACCCAAATTTCATACAAATCTTAGATGGTGATGTTAAAAAGTGTATCGATTTGGCGTGGAAAGAATGACTCCGGGCCTGGAAGGCCCCATATTTTCTCAATTTTTCTTGGGGCAAAGATCTTTCTGGGGGGGGGCCGCGAGCCTTCTGGGGGGGCCAGGCCCCCCGGGACCCTAGTTACGCCCATG
>JAKCPI010015262.1:0-20750 GCA_023213315.1 Euborellia annulipes
CTATTAAATGTATATATATACGTTTCAAGCTTATCTACAAAATTATGTTTGAATTTACAAGAATTTTTATATACAATAATTTTCAGTACAGTACAGTATTTTTAGCCGACCTTGATGATGATACATCGTGCCGAAATCGATAGTCGAGAGATTAAATAATTTAAAAAAATTCGTTATTATTTTAATTATTCCCCCATAACTTCAAACAAAATAACGATAAAATGGAGAACCTCATCAAGAATAGATAATGAAATTACATCTAATTTGTATTTTCTTAAAAATACACCTATCACTTTTAGTAGGGCCTCTAGCAATTAAACGCCTTGATAAAGGGCGTGAATTCGACAGTGATGAACAGACCGGGAAGGTTATCTTTGTTGATTGTTTTTAAATTACTTCACTATGCCTTAATTTTGTTGCAATTATTCAAAAAAAATATTTTTTATTATTTTAAGAAATATGTTTATATTTATCAGTGGCGTAGTGAGCTTAACTCGCGCCCGGGGCACTATATCTTTTTAACGCCCCCCCATTCGAAAACCATATAATATTATATCTAAGGCGGAGTCAAAAAAAATTTCAAGATACTGTATATGCATTTTTATATTTTATATATTTGTATTGTACAGAAGAAGGTTTAATAATAAAGTGACAAATGAAGAAATCCTGAGGAGAATGAAGAAAGAAAAGGAGGCTCAGGAAGCTGCAGTACTTGGGTCATGTCTGCCGGGGGACCAGATACCATCTTCTTCGGTTAATAATGCAGGGGAAGATCCAAGGAAGGAGAGGGCCAGGGAGAAGAAATCTCTTGGCTTAGAAATTTGAGGGAGAGGTTTGGTCTGTCGTCGGCGGAGTTGTTCCGAGCTGCAGTTTCAAGGGTGAAGATAGCCATACTGATCGGCAAACTTCTGAAGGAGAAGCCGCAGCAAGAAGAAGAAGAAGAATGAATATTTTAGCTCTGAAGATGGCCTAGACCAGTGGCCGAAACGTTAGCCTGGAACGGCATAATAAAAGAAACTAATTTTGGCTGCATATGTCTTGCAATTTTTTTTGACTCCGCTTCCAGCCACAAAGACATACCTCAAAAATATTATATGTAAAATATACTCGTAAATTAATAAATAAATAAAGTCATAGGCTCAAGCTAGGCTTTAAATTTGAGACAAAAAATGTAGTTGAGAAAACAAGACTAGATTTTGAAATGTTTATAATCATCTTCTGGATGATAATAATAAAAATAAAAATTATCCAGCAATTTTTTTCTTTTGCGGACCATTTGGCGCCCCTTTGTGAGTAGCGCCCGGGGGCATGATGACCCCCCTTCCCCTTCCCCCCCCCTCACCACGCCACTGATATTTATGTACCTTATCTTTGGCTTCATCTAATTTTTGTAAATGTAAAAAAGATCACACTCAACATCATATTTATTTTATCATGTTAAATTCAATGAGCGCTTCCCCGATTGAGAATTGAATGAAAAGAATATAGATTCGTAGTAGAAGTTAAGTATGATGGAGACAATGGTGTATTTTCTTCATAACCTTTAGAATATAGCTTGTTTAATAAAAGCGCGTGAAAGTTAGTTAGTTCCAATGCCACTTGAGGTCTCCACTGATCAAGAGCGCCTGTTACTTATGCAAAATCTTGCCTAAGAAGAGAATTGGTATGCCTATTAACAAGGGAATATTTGTGATTGATTTGAAAGTCTATTAAAACAAATTTCGCAAAAATCTTTAATGAAATAGCTAGAAAAACAAACAAAAAAATTGAAAACGATGCCCCTCCCCGTCTAACAAACAGGCCCGGTTCGTTTCCTGGGAGTGACACCGAACGAGATTGTTTTGTCAGATCCTGCGCCGGTAACTGAACAATTAGAGGACACACCCCATCCCCAGAGACGACCGACCATCCGACGACCACCAGGCAGTAGCAGTGGCGTATCTGCAACTAGAGCTGAAGATGAAGTCGAAGAAGACGATGACGAGGACGATGAACCTCCTCCAAGTTTAATTGGTACGTACGTCCTTGGTGTGAGTTTAATTGATAAAGATTTAATTTCATTCGATTTTTTTTAGGAGGCGGAGGGCGAACTCCTGAATTTGCATCTGAACCATCTCTTACACAAGACCCAACAGATGAGCCAGGATTGCCGACTGACGGAGGTTTAACCGTTCCAGCAATGATGGATAAAGCAGCGTTAGAATTATATGCCGCTTTGCAACAAGCATCACTCAATTCCCTCGACCCAGCGGATGCAAGCGGAGCCACAGACCCTGACGCCGCCTACACTACTGAATTGGTAACAAAAAATAATAGGTGGTCCATGGGACGTTTGGCCCACTTACAAATAAAACAAAAATTGTTCAAGTCGGAAATCGAATATTAATATCTTATTCGAATACACTGTGCGTCAAAAAAAACGTAACACTTTGTTTCTTCCTATTCTATTAATAATCTATCTAAATGCCACTGTATTTTATTAAACATTTTATCAATATATGAAATATCTTATAGATTTCTAAGTAAATTCAACACAAATCCATATCATTTTAATAAATAATTACAATTTAAATAAAACAAAGACAAAAATAGTCGAGATTTTTTGATTAACGTCAAATTTCTATCAAATTTTAAATTTAATCTTTCCATTTCAGTTTTCCTCTGTTTATTTTATTGGAAATTCTTATAAAAACAAATTATATCAAGATTATGTTGATTTTTGTCCCTCAAATTGAAAATCGACATTTTTGTCTTTGTTTTATTTACATTGTAATTATTTATTAAAATGATATGGATTTGAGTTAAGGTTGTTCGGACATTAAAGCACTTTGTTAGATTAAAAGCTAATTTTTTAATATGTTATTAATCACTATCACATACGTATAAAATAAAATTTTGAAGCAGATCTGCCGAACGGTTATAGAGTAATTAATTTTTAAAAAATTGAAATTTAACATGTAGTCTATGGGGAATGTCGACGAAACGCACACATATCGAATTATATAGCCACCTCTGCAATAGATACAAAAACAAAAAACTTATATTTTTATCAATTCACTTCAGAGGAATACGTTAAACATAAAATCAAGAGTTTCTGCCGAAGAAAGTCAAAAAATTCTCCAAAATGACAGTTGCCAATATTTAAAAATAAGGAAGTCTCGAGACTCAGACCAGTCTGGCAACGTCGCATAAAATAATACTCTTTTCTCGATGTCAGTTACATTTTTTTTTCCATTTTACGATATTTTTTCTCGCAAATCGTCCATTGTGTTTAAACTGATTTGCATTAATCATTGTTATATATTAAATAAAATAAAATTGAAGGCTTTTAAGATTTAAAATAGATAGCTGATGAATGCAATGTTGCCAGATTTATATTACATGAAAAACTGCTCAAGTCAAAAGTCATTCATTTATTATTTTTGGTGATTAAATTATTAACTTAATACAATTATAAACTGTGATAGGTCACGACTAAATTATAATAAGGAATTTTGGCATTTTAATTTTATTTAAAAAAAAATTTAGATTCTATTATGACTTATAGAGTATTATCCGAACAACTTTAAATATATTTACAATTGTTAGAAACGTATAAGATATTTCATATTAAATGTTTCATAAATTACAGTATCATTAAGGTAGATTAGAAAAGGTCTTCTTAAAAAGTTCCACTATTGTTGACGCGCAGTGTATCACGAGAAAGTCCTTTGAGATTTTTTTTCTAGAAGAGGATTTAGAGTTTTTTTTTTTTTTTTATTTTTAGGATTTGACAACGACAGTAGAACCTACAACTACGACTACAACAACTACAACTACAACTACTACGACAACGACAACTACAGAAGCGCCGACAACAACCACAACTGAAGCACCTGTTGGTCGTAGAGGTGGCAGCAAACCACGAAGACCAGGCCGATTCAAGTCCAATGGATCAACTACAACTACAACCACGGAAGCTCCACAAGAATCAACAACACGAGCACGGGCACGTTTTGGAGCAAATAGGTAACGAAATAAAATCTTTCTGAGAAGGAAGAGTGTTACGGTAACACAGGGGAAAACTTATTCAGCGGTATGGGATTTATTAAACAATTAAAAGTAATTTTGGCCGGCTGAATACTAAAATAAAAATATTTTTGTTGAATTGACTACTTTTTGAGATAAAAATAATCCAATTTATACTGGAAATTACATTATAGAAGGAGGAAAATATTTTTTTAAAACTTTATTTGAAATCAATGATTTCAAACAAAATACTTTAAATGATACAAAGAATAATAAAATTTATTATAAAAGACAAAAGAATATCAATAAGAGTTAAGAAAAACGTTTTGTACGGGATTTCCTTTGGTGTCTTTGTTCCGGGTTATCCTGATTACCAGAGTCAATTCAAACAAAAGCTGAGTACTTCGTCTTCATAGCTATCTAAATTAAATTAATAAGCTTATACCGCCTTGTTCCTCTGTCTAATCAATGTCATTCTATTATTTATTTAATTTTTACTTTCTCTTACCTATGTATATATGTAATATATATATAGAGAGAAAGTATTGGTTTCATGTCAAAAATTCGATGTCGAGATTTTGATGGATCTTCCGTTTTGAGGTCCCCTGAATCCAAAAAAGTGGTTTTCGCGACATGGTCTGTCTGTCTGTCTGTCTGTCTGTCTGTCTGTCTGTCTGTGTGTGTGTGTTCAATTTTAAGCATGAAGGAATTGAGCTATGAGGCTGAAATTTTATATTTAAGTTAAACACCCCCCGGGACCGACAAAATAAGCTTTTAATCAAAATCGGCCAAAAAGTACTAGTACTTTAGTGATGTACTTTTTCAGTTTTTTTCGATTTTCTCAAAATTCGCTCTAACGATTTTGATTAAAATTCAAAAATCAATTATTTTTTAGATGCTCTTTCAATTGTATATTCTCGTTTTTCCCTCAAAATTGTTTGAAGCACACTTTACTCTTGTGCTTCATAGGAAAGATAGGAGAAATAAATGGTTGCCATGGTAACCGAATTTAAATCTTTTTCTTTTTATTAGATTAAAAATCAATTATTATTTAAACGCCCATTTTTTTTTTTCGGAGAAAACATATCTCTCTCTCTCACAAAACTATCTTCTCTCTTTCTACACGTTTTAAATTTTTCTACCTTATCTTCGCATTTGGCCAATGTTAATTTCCTATAGGGATTTGTATGTTAATTTCGATTCAAAAGGGGGTCCCCTTTGGAACTTTTTACGCATTTAAAATTTTTTTTCCAATTCTTATGAAATTTTGTATTTATTTACGAATCTATATTGTGTATAAAATGTCCAAATATGAGATTAAAATTTTGAAAAATAACCATAGTTTATTTGAAGCAGTCAACATTTAAAATGCAAGTTTGAAACTAAGGTGCTATCGGAAACTATATATATCTCGACACAAAAAATCTGGTGTGACCAGCACAGTGCGCAACTTTCTCTTACCGAAGGGTAAGAGAAAGTTGTGTGCTGTGCGCCAGTCACACCAGATTTTTACTTTTAATTTTACTCACCTCCGAAATTTCGGAAATGCGACTTGAGGTTCCTAGAATTAATTTACCTAATGTTTTTGGAAAATAATTAAAATTTGTTGTATCAATAAAATTTATAGAAATGGAGCAAATGGTGGAGGAGGTGGATTTGGTGGACGTCGAGCTGGTGGACGAACAACATCAAAACCAATTGAAGATTCAGCAGCTGAAGGAGCGCATGAAAAGGTAATCAAGAGAATGACTTTATTCTACTCTGTTATATAAATCTACCTTCTTCTATAGTCTATATAAAAATCTGGTGTGACTGGTCGCACAGAACATAACTTTCTCTTAATTTCGGTAAAATAAAGTTAAGTTCTGTGCTTGTCACACCAGATTTTTTGGGTCGAGATATTTTGAGAAAATCGAAAAACTGAAAAAGTACATCAGTAAAGTACTAGTAGGCCCTACTTTTTGGCTGATTTTGATCAAAAGCTTATTTTCACGCCCCAGGAGGGTACAAAACTTTTTTTTTTCCTTTTTTCCCCAAAAATTTTCAGCTTTTTAAAATCTCTGGCTTTTTTTAGGAAACAACTAAAGAAGCAGCGCCAACACGGAATTTTAGTCCAAATCGATTTGGATCAGGATCTTCACGTCGACGTGGTCAAAACCCCTCTACAACGGCTGCGCCGACCACCTCCGGGGAATCATCTGTCTCCACACATTCAGCCGCCAAACCTCACCATGACAGGTAAGAGAGAGAGAGAGAGAAGTGGAGCCTAAAGTGGTAAAATCGTTGATGTATTCAAATGACACAAGACAACACTGATTCTGCGGCATGGGATTTATAGGTAATTTCGGCCGGCTGAATACTAAAATAAAAATATTTTTGTTGAATTGACTCTACTTTGTCTCAATAAAGGCAATCCAAATTATACTGGAATTTCAAAGAAGGATAAGTTTTAAAAACGTTTTAAATGATACAAATAATAATAAAATTGATTATAAAGTTCCTTCAGTAGTTTTCTTCAGGTGTTCCGCTGTTGTTCGGCGGGATTTAGGGAATTGCCGGAAGATTTAATCAAACCACCAATTCCAGCAATTCCCTAAATCCCGCCGAACAACAGCGGAACACCTGAAGAAAACTACTGAAGGAACTTTATAATAGTGAATAAACAGGCGTTACATCGTTTCTAAGACTAAATAATAAAATTGATTATAAAAAACAAAAACATATCAATAAGAGCAATGAAGAACGTTTTGTACGGGATTTCCTTTGATGTTTTTGGTCCCCCAGAGTATAAATTCAAACAAAATAATTTATAGCCTGAGTACTTCGTCATCATAGCTATCTAAATTCACTCCAGAAGCCTAAAAAACAAATTTATTCCCCTGTGTAATAGAAAAAGGGGAACGAGCAGCCTCTACGAAATCAAACTTCCAATATAGAGGCAATTCTCTAAAAATAGAATTATAGAATGGAATCTGTCTCCCTTTTTATTTTTTATTAAATTATACCCTGTTCTCAGATATAATCTTCGTCCGCGACGTCCTGGACAGCGTGTGACTACAGCAGCACCCGCAACCTCTGAAGATGGAGGAAATGAAGAAGAAGGCGGGAACCAATCGACAGAGAGTGCGCCAGCGCCCACCAAACCAGCACGGTATGTTCAAACATGTTTGTTTTCTTTAATTGGATCATTGAATGCTAAAAGATAAATGGTTGGCTGCAGAGCGAGGGTGAATATCGCTGCTGGTGGCAATCGACTGGCATTGAGACCTGGACCAAGATTGAACCTTGGAAGACCAGGAGCCCCAGGGGCAGCAGCACCAGCTACGCCTCAATCGCCTGCAACGACATCTGCACCTGCAGCTGAAAATGAAAGCGAAACTGAAGTCTCTGAAAGCGCCAGCCACTCAACTGAAGTAATTGCAATTAAAATTCGTGTTAATATTCCCTCAAAATTATATTAAAATTATTAATTTGAAGGGCGAGGATGGCTCTGTGACGACAACGCCTGTGCCAGCCCTCACGAGATTGCGCAATAGGCCAAGGCTACGTGTCCAACCGAAAGCGGGTCCAGCACCTGGAGCAACGCCGCCACCCATCCGACGTGGGCCCAGTCCCTTGTTGAGGAAAAAACAACCAGCTGCTGCACCTGAAGCAACAGAAGACAAGGCCAACGGTATTTCAATCTGATCACCTTTTAACGAAATGCTTTCTTGGAAATAATTCTGTTACCTTTAGGGTTGCCACCTTTTTTTTGCAATTAAAGTACGTTGGTGATTGAAGGTAAGAAAAAAAAGTACATAGTGCCAAGAATCATATATTTTCTTTATCATTATATTTAATTTTATTGCTTTTGGCAAATTTTATCAAATTATTATCATTGCTAAACAATTGAAAAGCATCTTTACAGTCTATATTGACGTTAAGGTTAATAAATAATTCATTTTTTTAAGGTTCAGAGACACTTTGTTTCTTCCGTCTCGGCATCACAGAAAAACTCTCTCTGTGAATGCTGATGTGCCAGGAATAAATGAAATTAATTTATATGGAGAAAAATATAGGGAGAGTTTAAAAAAAAAGTTTATACAAGTTTAAAAAATTATCATCAGTTTATTAAATACTTATCGCCATTATGTACCAAACTGTTTTGAATCCCAGAAAAATCAAATCATGCGAAATAAAGTATTTTTGCGTGCTTTATGGTTCTCATAAAGTATAGAATATAATTACCCGAAATAACGTATAAAGCACGGGTGGCAACCCTAGTTACCTTCCCCAGTAGGTCTTCTAAATTGATAGATACGGGAATAAAATCATCCCCAAATGAGACTTTATAAATAATAAAGATCGTTTTTTTTTTAAAGCACCTGAAGAAAAAGAAGAATCAGAGAACGAAGAGAGCGGAGGGGCAAACAACAGCGAAACGGAAGCTGAAACGACCCCAGCAGCAGCGGAAACGCCGGCTGCGAGCGAACCCAAAGGATTGAGTGGACTCCTTGCGGGGCGGCGAAGAGCAGCCGGGGGAGGCAGATTGAGAGTCCCGGGAACTCTCGCTCAAAGGGCGCCCTAAGACAACGAAAGTGACTCGAATTAGATTTTAAGAAAAGAAAGAAACAAATAGAAAATAAAAACTTTTTTTATGATTGTGATGAGGACCCCTTTAGAAAGGTACCTATTTTTTTTTTTTTTTTTAATTTTCTATGTGATAATCACGAGGACGTGATGAAATGAGAAGAGACAAATGCGATCTACATTGAAATTTTATTATAAAATCTAAAAGATTGAGACAGTCAAACTACATGCTCCGACGGTCTCAAACAAATAGAAATAATTAGAGATGCAAAAAATAATATTTTTCCAATATAGATCGCAAATTGCTTCTCTTTTTGAGGTCATTTTTTTTAAATTATTGAGAAGATATCACATTTGACAAAAGAAAACAAAATATTGAGAATGAATTAATGAAATGAGAAACTCAAGTAAAGAAACAATATTTTCAGGGTTATCTAGAATAATTATTTTTATTCCTATCGGACGGAGATATTGCTCTTATAGTTGACAAGGAAAAATCACATTCAAAACAAGGGCGGATCCAGAGGTGTTTCTCGGGGGGGGGGTAATCTGGTGTGACTCGTCGCACAGCACATTATTTTTTTTTAATTTCGGTAATTTAAAAGCGCATTCTGTACTTGTTTGCCAGAATATAAATACAAATCAAATTTTTAAGTATTAATTTTAAAAATTTTACATTAAAAATAAATTTTTTTGAGAAAAAAGGTATTTTTTTCGAATCTCGGGGGGGGGGGGGGTAATTAACCCCTTTACCCCCCCCCCTCCTTGTATCCGCCCTTGATTCAAAAGTACTAGTCTTATTAGAGGTGTGACCAAGGCCCCCAGAGCCCCGGGGCTATATATTACGCCCCCATAAAAGTTATTTAAAACACTATATACAGTATATAATCTCTCATTGCCTTTGTGGGGTCAAAATTAAATATTACATGTCAGATTAGTTTTGGCTTCAAAGTTAAAACAACAAAATTTTTATTTTTTTATTGGAATTTTAAAATTAGAGCTCAAAGGGCCCGGACACCCGGGGTATAGCCCCCCCCCCCCCCTGTGTCAGAATAATATGATAAAAAAGGTTACAGGAGATGATCATCAGGCCAATTTATTTTATAGAAACTCCTCCCTCTGCTAGTCAACGTTTCGAAGTACAAACAGCTTCTTCTTCAGGAACTTATAATTAACAAAAGAAAACATTTGAATTATATTATTCAATTATAATTTATAAAAGGGATGAATGGGGCCACCATGCGGGGTCAATAATTAAACTTGCCCTCAATTTCGTCATAATATTTAACGTTGTTGTTAATGAATTTGCAGAACGACGAAACCATCCCTTAATACATTATAATTTGTATCACAATGTAATTCATATGTTTATTTTTGTTAATTCTAAGGCACTGAAGAAGAAGCTGGATGTGCTCCGAAACGTTGACTAGGAGCGGGAGTAAATTGGCGTGATTATCACCTCCGAGTTTGATTATTGTCAACTTTCTCTTTGATATTGCTCACCAGGATCAAGAGAATAACGAAACTGACCCTGCCTCCCTCCCTCTCCCCCCTTCTTCCTTCTCCCCCCCTCCCCCCCCCCCCTTCTTCATTAGACTCTTAGTTCTGCCACTATCTGTACATACTTCAATTATCTATAAGAGCAATATCTACCAAATGCAAATAGGAATAAATAAGATGATGAAAAATAATTTACGGTATAGCCCCACTTGCTTAGTCCTTTTGGGGCTCATGCATTTTAAGCCCTACAAGCCTAATTAATAAATCCTCCATCTTGTCTGGTCGAAATGATAAAGATCTTTTCTTTTTGTTAAGTGTATTGACCTCTTGAGGACCTAAAAAAAAAATAATTCAAATATTTATTCATCTGTTTGTATAAATTATTTTATTTTAAAGGATTATCATCATTTAAAAATAAAAATTTCTCATTATAAAATTTTTAATAATATTTTTTGCCACGTACCGCATATTTCAAAAAAGAACCTATTTAATTTATTCATAGCGATTTTAACTAAAACATAAATGTATTAAAATTTTTTTATGAATAAAAATTGTAGAAAAGAATAAAAATTTCAATTCATTTAATAGGCCTGTAATAGTTAAAAATCGGACATGAATAAATTATACTCTAGTGTAGTGTATCTTTTGAAATTTGAGGTGAGTGGTATCGAGAATAGATAGAGAGAATTTTGTTATGCAAACGTTTCCATTAAAACCAGAGCTGTGAATGAGATATAAATGAAATCAATCGAGATGACCCTGAAACTTTGTTGTAAAAATAAATAAATACGGGCAGTATTTATTATCTCCCTAGAGATGTGTGTTGAAAATATTCTTTAGTTTTTGAATGTTGAAGAAATAATAAAAAATCAAATTTTAATTTTAAATATGATGTAAAAAACAAAAGAAGAATAAGCTCTTGATTATTATATATTAATAGATAGAATTTATCTCTGTGCCAATTCGTGGATTTGTAAATAAAATAATAAATAAATAAATAAAGTAGAAATATACAAATTTTTGTTTATAACGAGACTCAACAAACATCACTTGGCTCTTTTCCCCCTCCCCCATCCTGTCAATTTTTTACGCTTAAAGACCATCACTCAGAAACGGAGTTGGCTCTGAAAGACAATTATTTTGACGTGACAACGTTTTAAAAATCATGTGTGTATAATGGCCAGGTAGGGAGGCATGCACGGAAAAGTTTAGTGGCTTGAATATCTCCTCTGTCTTAAGAGATATAATTATGGTGAATATACGGTTAGAAAGGATGAGTTTTCAGCTAAAGATTTCACCATTTATGTTTTTCCTATCATTTCCGCGCTATGATAAATTCTAATTTGAAAGTTTAAACCAAATGGTTAATCAGATCAGAGTAAATGTGATGTCAATTTGTGCAGAAAGAAAAACTCCAATTGACTAAATAAAGAAATCCCGAGTAATTAACTCAAAAGTCAATTTTTTTCTCGAAAAACCTCATTTTTTAAGCAAAAATTATCGAAAAATTGCCCTTTTTGCGCAATAATTGACCATAAAAGCTACATTATATCTAAATATATATTTTAGAAAGGGTGGTATAATACCCCGGGAGCTTTTCTCTCTCTATATATTAACATATATATAGAGGTAAGAGAAAGTAATAGACCTTTTAACAAGAAATCCTTTTTGCTCTCTTTGTCTATTATTACTAGAATAGACAAGTGACGATTTGCTTCTTTTTTGTTCTGCTCAGCATTTCCGGGCCAGGCTAGATAGGAATGTGCAGCGAGCTATCCAACCAGAACCAATGGGATACACCAGCATACAACAACAACAACAACAACGCCATTCTTTTTTTATATTTATTTTGATTTAGTTATGTTTTTTTTTTTTTTGTTTTTTTTTTATTAATTAAAATCCCACAGGGAGCCATTACCAGGAATACATAATGATAGTGATAAAGTGCAAAATTGATTTCGCTCTCTCTATGGGTTGTAAATCACACAAAGTTTTAATTTATCTAATAATTCAAACAAGAGATAACATCAATTATTCTAATCCTTCCATAACTTTTATCAAGTCCAAGGACAATATTCAATTAACTTATGATGTTACATTACTTTCATATACATCAGGGGCGTATATAGAAATTTTTTTCGGGGGGGGGGGGCCCAAACTCAAAAATTTTTCTGAGGAAAATTTTTTTTTTTTTTAAGAAACTCTACTTTTTTTCACACGAAATTTTTTGAGGAACATTTTTTTCTATTGCGGAACCAAAGTTGTCCATCCTGCGGAAAAATTTGTTGCGCTGAGAAACTTGAACCATCTTCAGAGCTAGCAAAAAGTCTTTATGTATGTGCCATAGTGAATTTTATACATTATCTAAACCATATCATATTTATTTAAGAGTAGGCCTATGGTTAAGATAATCTATAAAAATCCACTGTCAGGTTGATGTGTAGCAAAGTCTTTATTTGCTTGAAAACTCTCTTTGCCGTTCTGAATTCTTCCTTTTATCTTCTAACATAAAACAAATATTTTCTCTCACTGGTTTATATAATTTATGGAAGAAAAAAAAAAATCCTTAAAGCTTTTTAAATAACTCTCATTGAGATAACTAACTCACAGAGAGAGAGAGAGAGAGAGAGAGAGGCTTATCTCTCTATCTCTCTCTCTCTCATACACTGATAAAAAACCTCTTAATTTGATTTTGCATCATCTGGTGGCCTCCAAAAATTACTCTCTCAAGCTCTTGTCGACCGGTAAATGAATTTATATCTACCTAAATAAATGACAAAAATGTCAAAATTAAAATTTAATATTATAATGATATTAATCCATAGAAGGTCCAAATTAAGAATAGTTCGGTTCGGTTCAGTCAAGATGTTAATAATTTACAGGCCCAGCAGCATATCTGATTTTCAAATAAATATTTGGACCAAAATTCTCGTATTCTAAATCGACGGTCAAAATACTGGTGTGCTGTGCGACCAGTTACACCAGATTACCCCCCCCCCGAGAAACTCCTCTGGATCCGCCACTGCACACACGATTGTTGTGAACGCGAAAGCCCGTTTTTTGGACGGTTGTTTATTGAACGGGCGACTAAATAGCAGAAATATTTTAAAATAATAAACTTCTCAATTAATAGAGTATTCAAATTAAAATCTGAGAAAGGACAGCGAGTGCAGGTGCGTCAGTGCGTCAGCGAATCCAGTTGGTTATCGATAAAATAAAATCCCATTCAGACCGGAACAACAGGAGAGGGAAGGGAAATAAATGTTGATGTGTGTGCGTGTGTTTATACCTCCTCTCTCCCTTCGCTTCCCTTTTCCCTTCGATCGTTCTTGTTGATTATACAGAGAGAGAGAGAGACCCCCTTGTTGTTGTTGTTGTTGATACAATAAAATAACAAATCCAAAATCAACAGACACAGATCGGACGGATGTATAACAAGAGAGCGAGAGAGCGAGAGAGCGAGGTGGTCCACCTTGAAATTTATTACCATTTTTAAAAAACAGACATCCGTTTGTTTCAAAGTGACCTTCTCTATCTCTTAAAACAAATCGATTTGATAACAAAATAGAAAAAAATCTTATCTTTAAGTGAGATAAAATGTTTTTTCTCTCTTTCTTTCATCTCAATCAATCGTCGATTTCAACATTAGATTGAAATTTTTGTTGCAATTCAATCATGAGTGTAGAGCAGAGACGCTCTTTGATCCATTGAAACATGAGGCTGATAAATTATTAATGAAGAGAGGAAAAGGGCTCAAAAGGCCCTGATCATTTGCTTTTTCTTTTAGATAAAAATATTTTCATTTATTGTTACTTTATTATTTTTTTTTTTCGCTTATTTATACAGGGTATGTCACAGTCATTTTTTTAAAGAAGAAAATTTTTATTTGTTTTAGAATATGATGTTCTTTTTAAGGGGCGAGTCTCGAAAAACCGTTATTAGCCGATTCAGAAGTTGGTTACTCTAGGCGGCAAGAGATGGCGTTAGTTCTGCCCATAGCGAAACAAGCGTTTTAGTCCATTTCATTTGAAAGATTCCAGCTAATTAATTAAGGGTAGAAAATTAATTATTTTCTAACACAATGATTACTAATTTAATTATCTATAAGATATAGAGAGAGTTTTTTAAAAATATCTTTTATTTACTGTGATTAATCTAAAAAATTTTTTTCTTTTTTTGAAAATCAAAAAAAGGCTTCTATAAGTTGTAGATATTTTAAATAGGTTTAATTAAAAAAAAATCTGGTGTGACTGGCGCACAGCACACAACTTTCTCTTACCTTCGGTAATCGAAAGTTGTGTTCTGTGCTTGTCACACCAGATTTTTTGTGTCGACATATATTTAGTTCCCGACAGTAGTAGGATTCAGATGTAAAATTTATAAGTATGGGAAAATATTTATATTCTGTTACCATGGCAACCATTTCTCCTATCTTCCCTATGAAATACAAGAGTAAAGCGGTCTTCAGAAGATTTCAATTGCAAAATGAGAATATACATTTTAAAGAGGATCTAAAAAATAATTGATTTTTGAATTTTAAAAAAAATCGTTGGAGCAAATTTTGAGAAAATCGAAAAAAACTGAAAAAGTGAATCAGTAAAGTACTAGTACTCTTTGGCCGATTTTGATTAAAAGCTTATTTTTCCGGTCCCGGGGGGTGTTTAACTTAAATATAAAATTTCAACCTCGTAGCTCAATTCCTTCATGCTTAAAATTGAACACAGACACACACACACACAGACACACACACACACACACACAGACAGACCATGTCGCGAAAACCACTTTTTTGGATTCAGGGGACCTCAAAACGTGAAGATCCATCAAAATCTCGACATCGAATTTTTGACATGAATCCAATACTTTCTCTCTATTATATATTACATATATACATAGGTAAGAGAAAGTAAAAATTTGATGTCGATAGCTTGAAAATGGTGGCCGCAACCTCTCAAAATCAGCACCCCGAGACGCGGACCTTAAATAAATGATTAACAACTTCCAAACAGCATCAACTTGCTTATTTATTTTCTATTGAACACCCCGTATATTTTATAGTGGAGAATTGGAGATATCCAGGTTCAATAAAACTCCCAAAATAAGACGTTTCGGCCTGAATTTATTTGGCCATCTTCAGTTATTGGGAATTATACACATAGTGCAAGTGCACATGTGATCAAACCAGGACTCTCCACCATCAAACCAGGATTATCTCTGAGCTTGGGCTCAGGAGCCATATAATTTCAATAAATATTATTGACGAGTCCTGGTTTAATCACATGTGTACTTGCACTATGTGTATAATTCCCGATAACTGAAGATGGCCAAATAAATTTAGGCCGAAACGTTGTCTTATTCTGGGAGTTTTATTAACCTGGACAATCATAATTTGGCTGATATCTCCAATTCTCCACTATAATCACATCACAGTCACAACCTCAAAAAGCACCCCTTATATTTTTGGATAATTATATTTCTCGTTTCAATCTAGCAAGTAAGACAGCGTTTCCCAAACCTTTTAGAGCGAGGCCCAGTATTAAGTTTTAAATTTTTTCGAGACCCACCTTATGAAAAAAAAAAAAAAAAAAAATTATTTTTAATTCATACAAAATAATTATCGTTAGAGCGAGTAGTTACTAGTATTCTTTTGCCGATTATGTTCAAAAGCTCCAAGGTGTTGTGGTTAGTTGGTAACAATAAAATGTTGTTTGCTTTATTCTAAGGTCTGGCGACGGGCTAGCAACAGTTTCGGTAGCCCAACTATCATCCCCAGGCCTGCAACTGCCTACCGAAACTGTTGCTAGCCAGTCGCCAGACCTTAGAATAAAGCAAACAACAATAAATTTTATTGTTACCCTCTAACCACAACACGTTGGTCAAATTACGGCAATAAATCTTCCTCTTCTTCTAAATAATATTGATAATTGCCCCAATTCAACTGAGAGTGAAAATAAGCTTTTGAACATAATCGGCCAAAGAATACTAGTAACTACTCGCTCTAACGATTTTGATTTGATTCCGCGATCAATCATTCAATCAATTTTTTAGATGCTCTTTAAAATGTATATTCTCATTTTGCCATTAAAATCTTCTAAAGACCACTTTACTCTAAAAATTAAAAGGAAAAATGGTAGCTATGGTAACAAAAGATAAATATTAATATATATAGGCTAAAATATGTCTTCAAAAAAAAAAAAAGTGACAAGCTCAGCACACAATTTTCGATTACCGAAGGCTGTGCGACCAGTCACACCAGAATTTTTCATTTAGTTTGGCCTAAATGAACTAAATCTATAAAAAATATTTATAAAAAGAATTTAGCATTAATTTAGTTTGAAAGTGACCACAAATGAACTTAATTGAATCCACCTGAGCGCGAGGATGTGGATAGAATAGGAGAATAGACAGACAGGAAGAAGCGAGGGGGGAGGGGGGGGGGGGGGGGGGGGAACTTAGTTAGTTAGCTTTCCGTGACCAAAAGAGAGGGGGGACACAGCAGCAGGTAAGCTAAACCAGAGAGAGAGAGAGAGCAAGGGGAGGGGGGAGGGAATGAATCAGTCAGTCAGTCAGTTGGCTGTCTGCCTTCCTTCTTTTATCATCTAAATATCCCTTTTCTCTCTCTCTGTGTGTGTGTGTGGTTTTATTTTGGTGTAGTGTCTGTGTATATGTGTATTTGAGAGTGCACGTATGTCCGAACAGAGTTTCGGTGCTCGTTATGTCACGCGGTTACCATAACAACAACAACAACAACAACAAACAATACTCTTAAGATGGCATCGTACAGATTTCATAAGTGAGTATTGTAGAGGATACTATTTAATAGTGTAGGTAAAATCGCCTCTTTATTTCGTGGATATTTCTACCGGCATCACGCCTGTCATCATCGGTGTGACTGGTCGCACGCCACATTTTTTTTTGTGTCGAGATATATGGACCCTGTTACGCATTAGTGTGTCAAGCGCCAGCTACCGAGTTTTGAGAAAATTAAAGTTTTTTGTTTTCATTGGATTATATATAATTTTTTTTTGTCAATTGTGCAAATAACATTAAATATACATTTTTTTTAGAACATATTTCATAAAAAATATAGCATTTGAAACAATATTAACTCAATTTTTAATTTTTTTTTGGCGCTTGACATACTAATGCATAACAGGGTCCATATAGCACCTTAGTTTCAAACTTGACCACTTGCATTTCATAAGGAAAAAAGTAAAAAAGTCAATTGATTGAAAATTTCCATAGGCTCTGTGCAGTGACGTCATTTAGAAGGGGAAGGGGGGGTATTTGCCCTCCCCCCCCAAGGGCTCTGATTTTTATAAAATTTTATACAGTGATACCTCGAGATAGGAGTTTAATTCTTTCCGTAACCTTGCTCGTATCTCAAATGAGTTTGGCAAGTGTCATTAAATAGCTCCGATGCACGACTTTTTCGCAGCTGGCCCTTTCTCGTATCTCGAATTTTGCTCGTATTTCAAAACATACGTATCAAATATACTTCTATATTATTCTAAATAAAATATTTCAAAATATATCTACGAGTATACAAACTGTACAAAATTAAACAATTATATAAATTATAAATATCTTTTGGCCAAATTTGAGTACCTATTTGTAAATATATTTTAAGAAAAAAATAAAGTTTGCCCCCAAGAAAAAGTTGAAATGACGTCACTGGCTCTATATATGTTGCTTAAAATAAACTCAGGTTAATTTTCAAAATTTTAATCTCATATTTTTTTTTTTTTTTTTTTTTTTTTTTTTTAAAAAAACATTCACACTTTTTTCTCATTCACACTCACACTACACACACATTCACACTGTCTTTTCGGCAGCTCAGGCCATATAAGACATTTGCGATAACCGTTATTGAATAAATATACATATATTAGGGTCCAGGCATTTTTATTTAAGCCATCTGGTATCCAGATGGCTTAAATAAAATCATCGGACTGCCTGGGGTCCGAACCCGCGACGTTTGGTATATGAGGTTAGCACGCTAACCTCTACACCACGCCCCGTGGGCTTAATCTCATATTTGGAGATTTTATACACAATAGAGAATCCTAAATAAATACAAAATTTCATAAGAATTGGGAAAAAATTTTTTAAATGCGAAAAAAGTTCCAAAGGGGGACCCCCTTTTGAATCGAAATTAACATACAAATCCCCGTATGGGGATTTAAAATTGCCTCTATCGAAAGAAGAGCCGGAAAATGATTTTGAAATATCTCAAATACTACATCAGTAAAGTGTACTTCAAACGATTTACACAAAAAATATACTTTTTAAAGATTCTTTTTGAATAATAATAAAAAAAAAAATAAAAAAAAAAAAAAAGAAAAAAATAGATTCATCTTATCAAAATTTTTCGAATCATTTGTAGGTTGATTTCTTAAAATGTGTTCTTTATCAAAGATCAAATAAGAATTAAGAAAAAAAAAAAGGAAATGATTAGGCCTATGATATCTCAAAATTAAACTAAATCTCAACTACTTTTTATTTGCGTCTGTCGTCAATACTTCAAGTATATAATGAAGATAAAGAATATTTCAAATTCGCAAAATATTAAATATTCAAGATGATTAGAATCATTGTGACGGTGATGAAATCGTAATTGAAAGATGATGAAGATATTAGACAAAGTGGGATGGGGTGGTGCACCCGATTGAATATAATGCACACACTTGCGTCTGACAAGCATCTTTTTGTACCGGCATGGACAAATTCCCTTCGGCACAAGCATGCTTGTGCAGGAAACAGCTTATGCCGAAAATTGACCTAAAAATGTCAAACTCGGAAGGTTATTTATTCGAAGATAACAAAGAAATATTAAGGCGGAATAGGAGCGAAGTGGTTACGCATATTTTTCCCGATAAGATGGCGTTGTATGTCATAAAAAGTATGTCCAAATATCAAGTAATTCAAAAATTAAGCCAAGAGATGTCAGAATGGTAGCTAATAATATTTAATGAGATTTTCATTGATCTTTTAACAATAAATGTTATTATATATTATGTACCTTTTATAAAAGCATAAAAATATATAAATATGGGCTATTAGGAGATCAGCTGTTAGACCAGCCTGCCATCTATTGCAAGAATGCGGAACTAATTTGACATTTGATTATTAAATAAATCATCTAAGCTTATTTTAAAAATTTCTTAATTAATATGTGATTAATAATAACAATTTAAATTTAAAAAAAAGATTATTGGGACATATTGTTTTTTTTGTATTTGCTTGATCAACAAAAAAATTTAATTACGATAATTTTTTAATAAGTCATTAAAAAAATTATAGCTCGATGTCCCAATAATCTCTTATGAATTTAATTCATTTAAAAAAGAACCGCATTGAAAAATTCCTTATAATAGTCCAGGTTTGTTTTTTTTTTTAAAGTACGTTTAGACGTCGCTCCGGAACCCCCTTAATAAATAAATATTAATATTTAAATTGAAATTTGAAATGAATTAATATATATTAAATAAATAACGTCTATAAAATTGGTGGCGAGTTTTTCTTCTGCATGATTAAAATTCAATCGAGCATCAAGCGGCTTGCAACAATTAAAAATGCTTGCACTTAGACGCTACAGTTTGCATGTCAAGTTGGTATGGTAATTATGTGTGGAGAAGCCGCCTTAATAGACAAGTGTTTTCTATAAATGTTTTTGGTTACAATATTTTGTAAATTATTATAATAAATATACTTTGTTTCATTAATTTAATATAAAAAAATAAACAGGGATATTCGTATTATAAACAAGACATTTATATTTACAAATGTATGTTTCCTAAATTGGTAATAAACTTGCTCACCGAAGGCGGGCATTGCGGCTAGTAAAAATGTTATTTTAGTCTTTTCGGCATCTTAAATAAATAAAATTGAATAGCAAAAAAAAAACAACAAAAAAAAAAAAAGAAATTCTTTAAAAATAAATCATACTATTAAAGAATTTTTATTTTTTATCGAGAAAATATTTTAATCAACGTAATCGAAATTTAATTAAGTTTTTAAATGAGAACAAGTGTTTTTACTTCTTTTTTTTTCTAATCATCAATGTCATTAATCATTAAACGTCGTATTGGCAGACAGACGGGGAAAATATTAGTAAGGAAATTTTGATGGAAATACACGTTTCAACAAAATGGCCGGTCTGTTATGAAAATATCTCAAGAACGAAAAGAGCTAGGACGTTGAAATTTTATATTTAAGTTGGGCACCCTACTGGCACGGGACACAAAACTTTTAAACAAAATTAGCCAAAGAATACTAGTACTTTACTGATGTATTTTTTAGTTTTTTCGGTTTTCTCAAAATTTGCTCTAATGATTTTGAAAAAAAAATTCAAAAATCATTTATTATTTAGATGGGTCTGCTCTTTAAAATTTACTCATTTTGCCCTTGAAATTGTTTGAAGCATACTTTATTCTTGTACTTCATAGGAAAGAATAGGGATCATGCTAACAGACATATTTTACTATACGTATTTATAAATTTTACATCTTGAATTCTAATATATCGTCGGAAACTAAACATATCTCGACACAAAAGATCTGGTGCGGCAAGCACAGAACACAACTTTCTTTAATCAAAGGCAAGAGTTTGGTGCTGTGCGACCAGTCACACCAGATTGTTCCGTTCTAAGAACGATAGAATAAAAAGATCTG
>JAKCPI010015263.1:0-67643 GCA_023213315.1 Euborellia annulipes
GTTTCCTCAAATTTGTTTACTTCCTCAGGGCTCAAACAAAGTAATTTCTTTGCATATTTCATTCAATTTATAAATATCCATTCTTAGCAAATACATATTTATTTATTTTATATTTTATTTATTTCATAAAGTATACAAAGATAGGACCTTAGGTCCCAACTAGTGTTATTACACAATTTAGCAACAATATTTTACAAATTTGGCAAAAGATTTCTTCTACTCTCGGCAAATAGAAACTTTCAATTTAATTGAAATATTTATGTCTTGACAGACCATTGCATTTTTATACTTATTCATGTATTTATCAAATTATTTTTCAAATTGTTATAGTTTTCATTGTTTTATAAGATAATTTTAAAAATTATTGAATTAATAAATAGAATTTTTTTCAAAAATTAATTCAAAAAAGCGCAGACAGCCACGACATCTGTGGGCGTAATCAGAAAATGGCCATTTTGTTTTGAGCAGGAGAGGTATCTGTAACTATATCATAGTTCTCAAAAATGGCATGTATATTTTATTTTTGAGCTATACTAATCATACTATTATATTTTTTATCTATGATACTATTGATACTGTGCTAATTTCAAAACGATTTCAAAGCTCTTATTAGAGAAAAAGGTATGTAATTATTATTAATTTTTCTATTAAATAATTTTTAATTATGATAAGTATATTATACGTTTTGGAGACCATTTCTTTCCTTCTTCAGGGTAATGAATAGTTATTGATAGGTGAGTATAACACGCCCCCCATTTGACTCTCTTTTCAGGGAATACAATAATATTACAATACTTTTCCCCGTTATATCACGTGTACATAGTCAACTTGTGATATAATGGTGAAAAGTATTGAAGGGGACAATAAAAGAGTGTGTATTTTGCTGGAATTATATATATAAATCACACATGTTTAATTATAAATATTTATTGAAACAAATAAATAGAATATAAATACAATATTTGTTTAATTATAATTATTTATTGAAACAAATAAATACAATATTTGTTTTAAAAAATAAATATAATTAAAGATGTGTGATTTAAATAAAAACTTAATCTTTAACCAAAATTTAAAAATTCCCCTCAAAATAAAAATCTGTTACCCACCCTGATATAAGTGTAATATTTCTTTAGAATGTAAGGGTATATCGTTTTTGAAAATTCTCGCCAAAATACATATTTTTAATTTTCGAAATACCCACCCTGGTTTGCGAAACTTCTTGTCAAATTATTTCCAACAACATCTCAGTATAAAATCTCGTCTTGTACTGTCTTGTGTTTTTATAAACTTGAGATTTGATTTTATTTTCTCAATTTCGGTGCAAATTTGTGTTGAATCGTGTATCTAGCAGTTTCTATCGTTCTATCCCATTTGGTAAGTGATTTATGAATATATTTATTTATTTATTTTAATAGATTAGAATTAAAGAGGTTCTTTCGCGACAATCCAAACGAAAAGTTTTAGCCTCGTAACCACTCTATAAATATGAACGGAAGTAAAATTTTAGGTTATGTTTTTAACAAATAGACAAATAATAAACCATTTCAAGGGCAGAAAATATACACTCGAAAGAATTTTCAAATCCAATCTTATAAATACGATATTAAAAATTAAATTAAATTAAAAATAACAAGCTAATAACAGGTCCTTCACAGCAATTGTGTAAATATAATTCTAAAAGACGTGTTCTCCAACTCCGTGAATTATAGTTCATTAAATAAATTCATATACAACATTAGATATATCAATAGTATTTTTTTTTTTTTTTTTTTAATAATAAATTTTCATTCTATTATAAAATTTATTAATATTTGTTTAAAATTTAATTATTAATATAATATTAAAATTTTACTGTTGCTATTACCACGTGGCTTATTTTTTTTTTTTAAGTTTGGACCCTTGTGGAGGCCATATAAATAAACATAAACATATACATATAAATACAGTATTTGTTTCAATAAATAATTATAATTAAACATGTGTGATTTTAATAAAAACTTAAACTTTAATCAAATTAACCACAAAAATAAACCCTTCAACAGCTTCATTACTAATAAATATTATATATAAACATTTTGTGATTTTTTATGTCCATCGATTAAATTAATAAATTGTAGGCAAATAAGGTCAACTTATGCAACCTTATGCAAATATTAACAGATTATGCAAGTTTTACTTAGAGAAAGTGGTGTAGGTTTTAGGTGAAACATGATATTAATTAATAAAGTAAAGGGTGTGTAGTTCCACAGTCAATGAAATAATTTTAAATTTGGAGGGGGGTGGGTGCGAATTCATTTTTTTTTTAATTTTAAATTTTGGATATACTTAAAAGTACATCATCTTGTTTAGAAATAAATTACCTACCTAGGTATATCTAATTTAATAAAATTTTTATTTATTTTTAATATATGTTAATAAATTATCTCGCATCTTAATTAAACTATACTTTGACTTTTTATTATTTCACTTTAATATTAAAATAGCTTTTAATAATGCCATTAATAAGCAAAGATTAGAGTCAAATTTTAGATTTTTAATTACAACAGTTTGTTATCAATACATTTGAAAATTCTTTTTGTTTTCGGAAATTTTAAAACGTCATTTTTTAAAATAAATAAAATACTAAATATGAAAAGAGTTATTCATTTTGAAAATAAAATTATTTATTGATTAAAACGTTGTTTTTAAAACTATTTTTTTAGAAATCCACTAAGCCCAACATTGACAAAAATATCTCAACTTAAATTTCGAAATTGTTACTAATTGCACCTAGAATTTCTGAATATTAAAGTTTTTGCTAATTAAATTTTATCTGGGTTTTTGGGAGCCTGTTATATTAAGAAAATCATGGAAGGGTGTGATTCGGTCTAAATAATTATAAATATATTATTTTCATATTCAAATAACGCGCTTTGGAATCTAGAGGGCGTCGTTGTTGACTTTCTTACCTAGCGCCCCCTACATGGTCATTACTGTAACCTTAGCTTTCTTTCTTTATACATTCTTACCAAGATATCATATTAGTGTTTTCAACAACATTCTAGCTATATAGACATTCAAGTTTTTCCATTTGGATTCCTCACATAAACTTCCATTCAAGTTTCTTTGTATTATTATAAAAGTCTCATACGCTTTTTAAACATATTTGGTGAATATTTTATCAGGTTAGTAGTAGTTTTTTTAATACATTATGATTGTTAGAAATTTCGTTGTGGTCGCGCCCCGGGTGAAGAGAAAATTATTTTCGATCTTTGGGGTCTGCGATCGATTGGGAGGCGCTGGAATATTTAATTGTTTAATTAATGAATCAAGGCCTAGGCTGCGAAAAATGAACGAGGAGAGGATTAAAAAGAAATTCCATAATTCATATAGACAAAAGGTATTAGTTTGGGTTCAGGGATCAGTAGCTTAGTGGATATGGGAGTTAAAACTCTTATGACAAAGCATTGCAGTACACATGCAAAGATCCCGGGTTCGAGCCCCGGCTGATCCTTTTGTCTGTAATAAAAATAAACTTTTCTTCGTTCCCTAAATTTAAATTTTAGGTTATGTTTTTAACAAATAGACAAATAATAAACCATTTCAAGGGCAGAAAATATACACTCGAAAGAATTTTCAAATCCAATCTTATAAATACGATATTAAAAATTAAATTAAATTAAAAATAACAAGCTAATAACAGGTCCTTCACAGCAATTGTGTAAATATAATTCTAAAAGACGTGTTCTCCAACTCCGTGAATTATAGTTCATTAAATAAATTCATATACAACATTAGATATATCAATAGTATTTTTTTTTTTTTTTTTTAATAATAAATTTTCATTCTATTATAAAATTTATTAATATTTGTTTAAAATTTAATTATTAATATAATATTAAAATTTTACTGTTGCTATTACCACGTGGCTTATTTTTTTTTTTTAAGTTTGGACCCTTGTGGAGGCCATGTTTGTTAAGACATAACTTCTTTGTTTATTAACCGATTTCGATGATTCTTTTTATATTGGAAAGAGGGTGATTGGGTGTGATCGTATATTAATTTAGTCAAGTTCTGATTATATGATCAATGGCGAATTAGCGTAAATATACAATTCTTATGAGCAAATAATTGAAATTATAATAACTGAAACTGAAAACTATTGAAGGAGACAATAAAAGAGTGTGTATTTTGCTGGAATTATATATATAAATCACAAATGTTTAATTATAAATATTTTTTGAAACAAATAAATACAATATAAATACATTAATTGTTAAATTATTATAATTTATTGAAACAAATAAATACAATATAAATACAGTATTTGTTTCAATAAATAATTATAATTAAACATGTGTGATTTAAATAAAAACTTAAACTTTAATCAAATTAACCACAAAAATAAACCCTTCAACAGCTTCATTACTAATAAATATTATATATAAATATTTTGTGATTTTTTATGTCCATCGATTAAATTAATAAATTGTAGGCAAATAAGGTCAACTTATGCAACCTTATGCAAATATTAACAGATTATGCAAGTTTTACTTAGAGAAAGTGGTGTAGGTTTTAGGTGAAACATGATATTAATTAATAAAGTAAAGGGTGTGTAGTTTCACAGTGAATGAAATAAAACTCAAAGAGGTTTATACAAACTCAATATATTTTGTTAAAAAAAGTTTTTAACCTGTAAACTCCTGATGATGGACTAATAATCCGAAATATATTGAGTTTGTATAAACCTCTTTGAGTTTTATTTCATTCACTGTGAAACTACACACCCTTTACTTTATTAGCTTATGCAAGTATTTTTTATTTTATGCCAACGTTTCGTCAACTTTGTTGACTTCCTCAGTGCTCAAACAAAGTCATTTCTTTGCATATTTGTCAATTTATAATTATACATTCTTAGCAAACACATATAGTCACAGATTGATGATTATCTTCGATATTTTTAGATTTAAATAGGAAATATCTTCAATCTGTGCCTATATTCCATTCACTTGCTCAGCTAAGAAACTAGAATTGACTGCTTCGTATAATTTATCTTGGAAAGTCCAAACAAATATTATATGCCGTTTCTGGTGCCCTTCACTCTCTGAAGTAGCTCTCATATCTCACGCCATATAATCTTCGGCTCAATTTAAGCAAGAGTTTATTAGCTCCCCTTTTCCAGTACTGCGACATAATCTTTTCGAATTCCCTCGATAGTAAATCGGCCAAAAGACTAGAAATAGCTTTGAATTCATCTACCCGCTATGTCATAAGGAGGTTCTTTCTCGACAATCCACACAAAATTTTTAGCCTCGTAACCAGTCTATAAATATGAACGGAGCTAAAATTTGAGGGTATTTTTCTTTAACGTGAGTGTCCACTCACACTACGAAATCTCTATAGATACACACATACTAGCCGAATCGTTTCCAAGCCATCGTGCTTATATCCCCTCCACTAAAAATAGACTCCCAAATATGTTTTCTTTTGTTTTTTATCAAAACTACGTGGTAAATATTTCATTGTTTTTTAAGATACTCCGAATATATTATTCTAACAAATATTAGCTTTTTTTTCATCAAGATGGTGAAAGTCCTTCAATGAAAAAAAATAAAATAATGATCATATCCCCACCCTTTCCATATCTACCCTATGTTAAAAATGTCATTTTTAATTGCAATTATTTCATGTTTGGTGTGGTAAATCGTCTTCAAATTTTAACAGTATGTGTATTATGCTTTTAATGACTAATATTTCAAGTTTCAAAGACTTCTTGAATTATTTCATTTGTGAAAAAACTACCTTAAATAAAAAACTACTTAGCCTTCTTTCTGACCAGGATAAAAAACTTTTTTAAAAAGAGAACTTTATAAATTTTAGGCTTGGTTGTGTTGTGTGATTATTTATAACCAATTAAATTCTGATAAATTGATTTGCCCGTCTTACTTAGAAAATCAATTTGACGTCGGTGGATCCACCAATAAGACAACTCTAGTGCACGTGCACTATAAAACTAAACAATTCTTTTATTCCTTCAAATTGGCGGTTGCAAGGCTTTGGAATGAAATTCCATCCAAATTTCATGCAAACCCGACTCTTGGAGCTCTCAGGTCTTCGTTCTTTATGGATTCCAATAACTGATACTCATTACTCTTATTAAATAAATAAAATAACAAATAAATAAATAAATATGTTTTTGCTATAAATGAATATTTATATATTGACAAATATGCAAAGAAATTAATTTGTTTGAGGCCTGAACAAGTCAACAAAGTTGACGAAACGTTGGCATAAAATAAAAAATACTTTCATAAACTATAGTTCTTATTTCCCTACAACAACTTATTAATTATAAAATATTGGATAAAAAATACTTGGTAGGTTTCACATTAAGATAAAAAAATAAAACGAATTTATTTTTGGAGAGTCTTTAATCTCGATATATATATTTCGGGTGACTAACCCTCCCTTCTTATTTTTTATCCAATAACTTTCAGTTACTTTCTGTTGCTTCTGAAGGTGGGTTAATCACCCGAAAAATATATATCGAGATTAAAGACTCTACAAAAATAAATTCGTTTTATTTTTATATCTTAATGTGAAACCTACTAAGTATTTTTTATCCAATATTTTTTAAAAATGTTTCACCAAATACCAACACCAAATTCCTTAAAAACTATTATTAATTACCTATATATATATATATTAAAATAATTCCAGCAGAAGACACACTATTTTATTGTCTCCTTCAATATATACAAATTCTTCTACCCTCGGAACAAAAATCTTTCAATTTAGTGAAAAGTATTGTAATATTTTTGTATTCACTGAAAAGAGATAGAAATGGGAGCCGAATTAAACTCACCCATCAATAACTATTCATTACCCTGAAGAAGGAGAGAAAAGGTCTCCGAAACGTCGGTATTTGAATACAAAAATTTCAATAATTTGGACTGCCTTTCATTATAACCTACTCATTTCGCTTACCATACAGTCTTTCTAAGAAAATAAATAAAATTTAATGATGATGATTTTAAATTAAAAAATTTTATTTTTCAGAAAATGGGGGAACCAGCTATTAATGGAATTTTACGGATCACCACACGACCGAAAAAGCTTGTCCATTCATCATCATCGTCGTGGTCTTCACCAAATGTTGTTAAACCTAGCGCAACAACAGGCACGGTTAAACGACCTGGATATTTTGAAGTTGCGGATGGACTTCCTGCTAAAAAACAGCGAAGCTCTCAGTATCAAAAACCTGTTGTTAAACCTAGCGCAATCACTGATTACGCTAAGTATCAAAACATTAACGACATTTCCGACGGGAATGTACTTAGTGAGAAACCAGAAATAAAATCAGAAGTTATTATTCCTCGAATTCCAATGAGTGAGAAACAACTTATCGGACCCGAACAAGTGCCTAGAACAAACGGAACTACTCGGCAAAGTCTTGTTTCATTACTGAAAGAGAAGCAGCCGTATACACGAACATTATCTAGTAATAATAACAACAACATTATTCATGTTAACAATCCCAAACCTAAGACTTCATCTAAAATAACACCTAATCACATTGAGGTTCCCCAACCATCAGCTCAACCACCACCAGCAACACGTTGGTCACTTACTTCTATTTCCTCTGAAACAAGTTCAGGATCCTCAAAACCAAATGTAGATCGACCGATAAATGAATCAAAAAACAAAAATATTTGTACTCGCGAAATCGAACCAAGTGGTCAAAATATTGGGAGGGGAGTGAAAAAAACTGCCACCACGATGCCAAGTACTGACATGAGCGGTGGATATTCAGCTCTTATGGGGGAACCAGCTCTTAGTGGAAATTTATCATCGTCGTGGTCCTCATCAAATGTTATATGGCGACCACTAAGAGAGAGACTCATCCATTTGCTAGCAATCAAACCTTACAACAAGCGCGAGCTATTTGATCGATTAGCAAAAGAAGGTATAACAGAAAAGGATAGAAGTCATTTGATTAATACACTTCAATCTATATCACAAATGGGTGATAATACTTTACATCTTAATACTCCCATGTGGAATGAAGTACAAGAAGACTGGCCTTATTGTAGTGAACATGAAAAACAAGCTTTAAAACGGCGAAAATCTCAAAGTCTGACGCCTCCTGGTTCCAGCGATGGAGGAGGATCTTCAAGTAGTGGTGGACATTCTCCGACAAGAACCCAACTCAGGAATAATAACTTCGGTTACTGCAACAACAGGCACGGTTAAACGACCTGAATATTTTGATGGTCCGGATGGACTTCCTGCTAAAAAACATCGAATCTCTCACTATCAAAAACCTGTTGTTAAACCTAGCTCAATCACTGATTACGCTAAGTCTCAAAACATTAACGCCATTTCCGACGGGAATGTACTTAGTGAGAAACCAGAAATAAAATCAGAAGTTAATATTCCTCGAATTCCAATGAGTGAGAAACAACTTATCGGACCCGAACAAGTGCCTAGAACAAACGGAACTACTCGGCAAAGTCTTGGTTCATTAGTGAAAGTGAAGCAGCCCTATACAGGAACATTTTCTAATAATAACAACAATATTATTCATGTTAACAATCCCAAACCTAAGACTTCATCTAAAATAACACCTAATCACATTGAGGTTCCCCAACCATCAGCTCAACGACCACCAGCAGCACGTTGGTCACTTACTTCTATTTCCTCTGAAACAAGTTCAGGATCCTCAAAACCAAATGTAGATCGACCGATAAATGAATCAAAAACAAAAATATTTGTACTCGCGAAATCGAACCAAGTGGTCAAAATATTGGGAGGAGAGTGAAAAAAACTGCCACCACGATGCCAAGTACTGACATGAGCGGTGGATATTCAGCTCTTATGGGGGGAACCAGCTCTTAGTGGAAATTTATCATCGTCGTGGTCCTCATCAAATGTTATATGGCGACCACTAAGAGAGAGACTCATCCATTTGCTAGCAATCAAACCTTACAACAAGCGCGAGCTATTTGATCGATTAGCAAAAGAAGGTATAACAGAAAAGGATAGAAGTCATTTGACTAATACACTTCAATCTATATCACAAATGGGTGATAATACTTTACATCTTAATACTCCCATGTGGAATGAAGTACAAGAAGACTGGCCTTATTGTAGTGAACATGAAAAAGAAGCTTTAAAACGGCGAAAATCTCAAAGTCTGACGCCTCCTGGTTCCAGCGATGGAGGAGGATCTTCAAGTAGTGGTGGACATTCTCCGACAAGAACCCAACTAGGAATAATAACTTCGGTTACTGCAACAACAGGCACGGTTAAACGACCTGAATATTTTGATGGTGCGGATGGACTTCCTGCTAAAAAACATCAAATCTCTCACTATCAAAAACCTGTTGTTAAACCTAGCTCAATCACTGATTACGCTAAGTCTCAAAACATTAACGCCATTTCCGACGGGAATGTACTTAGTGAGAAACCAGAAATAAAATCAGAAGTTAACAATCCCAAAATTAACACTTCATCTAAAAATTCGGTCCACAAAAAAATAACACCTAATCACATTGAGGTTCCCCCCACCATCAGCTCAACCACCACCAGCAGCACGTTGGTCACTTACCTCTATTTCCTCTGAAACAAGTTCAGGATCCTCAAAACCAAATGTAGATCGACCGATAAATGAATCAAAAAACAAAAATGTGAATAATCTTTTTGAAGAGGAGAAAGAGAATGTGCCCGAACCGCTGCCTGAATTAGAAGTATATCCTGAATTTAACTCCCTTTATACAACAATTTTAAATGATGAACAACGTCAACGTTACAAAGATGATTATCATGTTGACTATTATAAAGAATATATAATTCTCTTTCCATTAATAAAGAATATAGAAGATGAATTAGACAGTAAGTTGAGCCAATATAAAGACGATAGTAGTATACAAGAGCAAAAGGATATCCTTAAGGAATATGAACGATATGAAAGGGATGCTAATTATAGAAATATAAAACATCGATTTGATTATCTTGATAAAAAATTGAGTCATATTAAAAAGTTGGTTAAAGAATTTGATAAAAAATATAAAAGTGGAGCCGAGGGGTGAATAAAAAACCTCCCTGAATCGCCTGAAAGACCCCATTCTCAGCCCTTATATATATAAAAAGAACAATTCTAATAACCATTTTTGTTTTATGTTAATTTACTATACAATATATTAAATGTATCTAAAATTTTTATTTAAATAAATAAATGTAATTATTTTTTAAATTTATAAGTGTCTGTAATTTTATACCCCTATATAACTTTAAAATAGAATATTTCCAAAATTAATTAATTTAAGAAAATTAATCATCTTACAAAATTGAAAAAAAAATATATAAATAAAATTATGTTGTTTAAAGTGAATTAAATTTTAAAAATCATATAATAAGATTTTACATTTCACCAAACCTTTATAAATATACTTATATATCACACGCTTTTATACTAAGGTCCAAAAAAAATTGAGCCACCAATAAAACCTTTATTAAATAGCAAATTGTTTTTAAAATTTTTACAAGTAACCATATAATTTGTTCTATTAACTCTTAAACTAACATATTCAATACATTTTGTTGATAGTTTTTGAATTTTATAAAAAAAAAAAAAAAAAATAAGTAAAATTAAATTAAAAGCTACAATTATAAATTATCATATTTTCTCAATATCGTTTTACATTTAAATAAAGTTTTAATAAAAGATCAAATTGAATTTGAAATATCAATAAAATGAATCATTTTCAATTAAGGACATTCCCTAATAAATCGATTTTCATGCAATCCTTTTAAACCTTTGAATACACATAAGTATTTATAAGTGTCCTTTACATGTAAAATATTTATTTTTATTTTAATTGATTTCTGGAAAATATTTTTCAAATTTAGTGCCAGTGAAATATAATAAATGTAAATTCGTAAATAGTAAGAAAAAAAGGAACACTAATAGTCAAATGCAGTGGTTCCCAACCTTTTGTGGCCCATCGCCCCTTCCTGGATGTTGACTAGCACCTATCGCCCCCTTTTTTCATTTTCAGAATATGCCTAATTTTAATTTGAAGTAAAGTGTAAATAATAAATCAGTTTTAGTATTTTAAACAATTTTATTACCGTAGATAAAAAAACCAAAGCATTTTTATCCAGTCACTCTTAAATAAAATAGAAAAGAAATTAATAAAATGTACTTTTCTTACAGATTTTTTTTAAGAACAAAGAAATGAAATAATTAACTAAGATCATTGACGGGCATTTAAAAAACAAGACTACATATTTTCATTTTTAAATTGGAATCTGGAAAAATTAAGAAAGTTGACAATTAGCCCAGTAAATAGAGGATCGTAAAAGTGGTCCAGCTTACATTAATTGCGGGAAATGATTTTTTCTAGGATCGTTTGGTATGGTGTGGGTAAGCGAAATCTAAGTTTGTGACTTCGAAAATGTAGGGGACAACTTTCGGTGGCCGAAAAACCACGAAATTTTCGGACTTTTTCCAGTTTCTTGCTTATAACTCAAAAACGGTCCATACTTTGTAAATAATCGTCCTATAGTAAATTAAAGAGGATAAAATTTGGAGCCGAGTAAAAAAATATGCAAAATCAATCCACCTAACCAAACTTATATCAAAACCTTCCCTTTATTAATATCTGAATAAATTTTATATCAACGTTAAATTGTTTTATCTTTTATTTCATACGCTTTTGCAGAGAACTACCTTGTCTCCCCTCCACTTTTTCTTTACAGGATATCATATATGCATAACATTAATTAACTAGATAATCAAACCAGCAGCCACTATCGAAACATTTCTATTTTATTATAAAGTAACTAACAGCTTCCTTGAGGTCTTACAAACCTCATAACAAAAAGGAGCGATACTTTCAACAGAGCTAAGACCATTAGTTAAATATTATCTTTGTGAATTGTAATATATTAATTGTGAAATGTAATGTGATATATTGTTAAATATTTTTATAGACTGAAGATGGCATTGAGTTAATGCCGAAACGTCTCTTGTTTCAAATAATATTAAATTATAAACCCTGATGAAAATTTTTTATTGAAAAAAAAAGAAAAAATAACCATCATTCTATAAGGACTCGATTTTCCTACTGTGATTCAAAAAGCCTCGTTCCTGATTATAAAAAATATTATAAGAATCAACTAATTACTATTCTCGTATTTTAAGTTCATTAAAATAAAAATAAAAAATTGTTATAAATTCCTTGTCGATTTGGCCGCCGTTTTTGGCCTCCTAGGGGGGGGGGCGTTCGCCTCCTCCGCCCCCCCTCCCTGGATCCGCCCTTGCTTCCGCAATGGTTACCAATAATAATCGAAGCGTCAAAATCTAATGTAGAATGGTCATTCCTCGACTGTTAAATGAGAATTGATCATTATTTTTGAATTATAGTCAACATGAACTGCACATTGCAAGTGATATCTGATTAATAATAAAGGAATAAACATTTATATTTTACGAGATATTAATTATTTCGTCAAAATGTCTTTAAGTTAGTAAGTTACCAAAGTTTAATAAGATTCATTTAAAACCCGCAAACGTTTCGAGTTCATTTCTATTTATATGAAATGAATTTTATTATCATTTTTTGATTCATTCGCCCGACGCTTTCTATTACGAGATGCATGCAAGGTATTATATTAAGTCACTATTAATAACATTACTAAAAAGAGAAAAATAAAAATAATTTATATAAAAAAAAAAAAAAAAACGACTTCAAAAAAATTAAATGCAACAAATAAAATAATAATAACTAAAAAATAAAATAAGATCCTCTAAAATGTATAAAATAATTATCTAATTTAGTTACAACTAAACGACGAAATATTAACATGAAATTACTTTTTGAAGTCGGTGCCAAACATATACATTTTATGAATCGATCTCGACGAATCTTCCTTAGTATGTTTGGCGGGTACACCCTCTTATATAGTTTGTTTGGCACCGACTTCAAAAAGTAATTTGATGTTAATATTTTGTCGTTTAGTTGTAACTAAATTACATAATTATTTTATACATTTTAGTGTATTTTATTTTATTTTTTAGTTATTATTATTTTATTTGTTGCATTTAATTCTTTTGAAGTCAGTCTGTCTTTTTTTAATTATAAATATTATTTTTCATGTGGTCAGTATCGAATGAATATTGAAAATGTTTTGTTCTTAATCAGCCGATAAAGATACAATTTTAAAAACTATATTCTCAAACAAATAAAATATATATATATATATACGGCTATGCGATTTAGTCGCTAGTATGAAAGCAGTCGTATATGTACATCTTTCACTTTACCAAACAGGGTATGGTCAAGTATTGTAATCGTGCATCATAAAAGTGTTTTTTTCCTTCATTTTTTTCAAAGTATCTCAAAAACGGCTTAAAATATTTCGAAGAGAAAAATTGAGCTAAACCATGGCATTTTGTTCTACAAAAAAGCTTTCATAAGTAAACATCGAAAAAATTATTATTTTATTTGTTGTATTTAATTCTTTTGAAGTCAGTTTTATTTTTTTTTTTTAATAAAAATTATAAACCTAAACCTTTCGGTAAAAATTTCTCCCTTTATCAATATTTTTGAAATTTAAAAAAAAAAATTGCTTTGTTTTCTTGAAGATTTATATTTTTTTTTTAATATATTTTAATTTATTCAATATAATATTCTATTAAAAGTAAAAAGTTTAAAAACGTGTTTTTTCATTAATATCCCTTTGGATTGAATATCCTAATTATTAAAAAAATATATATGAGTTAAAAATATTTATTAGTAATGAAGCTGATAAAAGTATTATTTTTGTGGTTAATTTTATTAAAGTTTGAATTTCTATTTAAATTTCAAACTTAAGTTAAAAATAGATTATCATTTTAAAATTGAAAAAATTTTGGGTCGCTGAGAGTCCGTGACCAAATATTTTATAATATTTATTTTCAATACTCAATCAGTGATCCACAATTTTTTTAATATTAAAATCATAATCTATTTTTAACTAAAGTTTGAATTTCTATTTAAATTTCATACTTTAGTTAAAAATAGACTATCATTTTAAAATTAAAAAAAAATGTGGGTCGCTGAGTGTCCTTGACCAAATATTTTATAATTTTTATTTTCAATAAGATTAAAAATACATTTTAATTTAATATTATATTTAACCACACAAAAAATGGTTACGAGGCCACGAGACCACGAGACTAGACACGAGACTCTCATGGGCTCGTATCGGTATCGTCTCGTTTTTCGTTGAGGCGTTATCGTCTCGGTATCGTCTCGTAGAAACGAGACGTTACGAGGCGAGAAGAGACCAAGTATCGTCTCGTGTGCAGCCCTACTCATGTTACCATTATCCAATTAGAATGAAACTTTATTTAAATTGTAGCAAATTTAATGAGATGAAATTTTGATCATTTTAATTGTAATTTAGAGCGCTTTAATTTATCTAAAAAAACTTATTTTGATTTGATAAGCTGTTTTTGAGTTATTCAAGAAAAACAGAAAAAAACTCCAAAATTTGCTCATTTTGAGGCGCGTAGAAACAGCACAGATTTGGAAGAAAACTTAGGATAGTAATATTGGAGTACCAATAAAGGTATTCCTAGTGACAAAATCTTTGCCGGGAATTATTTCCTGTTAAAATCGTAATTTGCCTGGACTAAAGAAGCTGTAACTAAATTTTTTTTAATTTTAAAAAATATCTAATTTACATCAGTAGTCTCAACCAATTTATTAAATATGAAGACCTCAATTAGCGAAATATAGTCAAATTATATTATAATATACATTTAATAGGTAGGTAAACCTGTAAATTTTCCACTTCTTAAAAACTATTTTTGAAGTCCAAGATTCAAAAATCCCCCCCCTGGGGGGCTACCGGCTCATGATCTCTCAAAATAAAAGTCTGTTACCCACCCTGGTATAAGTGTAATATTTCTTTAGAATGATAAGGGTATATCGTTTTTGAAAATTCGCGCCAAAATACATATTTTTAGTTTCCGAAATACCCACCCTGGTTTGAGAAACTTCTTGTCAAATTATTTCCAACAACATCTCATTATAAAATCTCGTCTTGTTTTTGGATTTTTATAAACTTGAGAATTGTTTTTATTTTCTCAATTTCGGTGCAAATTTGTGGTGAATCGTGTATCTAGCAGCTGCTATCGTTCTATCCCATTTGGTAAGTGATTTATGAATATATTTATTTATTTATTTTAATAGATTATAATTTTTAGTCGAGCATGAATTTATTTGTTCAGTGTATATGCGTAGATATTCCTAATATGAATTCCAGAGGCAACTTACATTACAGAATTCTGTATCTGTTTTCGGATTTTCTATGCCTATTTATTTATTTAACAACCATTCTATATATTTATTTATTATTTTTTTGTACTATATTAGAATTAAGGAGGTTCTTTCGCGACAATCCAAATGGAAAGTTTTAGCCTCGTAACCACTCTATAAATATAAACGGAAGTAAAATTTTAGGTTATGTTTTTTTTAAAAAATAGACAAATAATAAACCATTTCAAGGGCAGAAAATATACACTCGAAATAATTTTCAAATCAATCTTATAAAAATGATATTAAAAAATTAAATTAAAAATAACAAGCTAATAACAGGGCCTTCACAGCAATTGTGTAAATATAATTCTAAAAGACGTGTTCTCCAACTCCGTGAATTATAGTTCATTAAATAAATTCAAATTCAACATTAGGTATAACAATAGTATTTTTTTGTTTTTATAATAAATTTTCATTCTCGTGAAAATTTATTAATATTTGTTAAAAATTTAATTATTAATATAATATTAAAATTTTACGGTTGGTATTACCACGTGGCTTTTTTTTTTTTTTTTTTTGCGTTTGGATCCTTGTGGAGGCCATGTTTGTTTAGGCATAACTCTTTGTTTATTAACCGATTTCGATGATTCTTTTTATATTTGAAAGAGGGTCCCTTGGGGGGTGATCCGATATTAATTTAGTCAAGTTCTGATTATATGGTCAATGGCGAATTAACGTAAATATACAATTCTTATGAGCAAATAATCGAAATTATAAATAAATAAAATCTTTTATAAAAAAAAAATCAAGCTTAAAACGTTAAGTTAAAATCAAATACATATAATACAAAAGTTTCAATTCCTATTAAAAATAATTATTTTTGTATCTAGAGTCTTCTATTTATAAAATAATTTCATGAAAATAGTTTTTTTTTTTTTAACATTTTTTTTAAATATTAATAAAGAAATCTCTTAACACTAGAACGCCCAGAAGCCGTCAATTTGACGGTTTTCACATTTCATTTCTCTTTCATTTCGTTACTATTTAAGTTAGAACTTTGAAACTCGCTGACTTTTAATCATTTTTGAATAGCTTTATAATAAAAAAAAATAGCACCCTATGAATTTTTATTTAGGAGAAAATTATGGATTTACCAAGAACGCCCAAAAGCCGTCAATTTGACGGTAACACTTTTTTACCCCAATTTTTATATTTTAAATTAATTTTTCAAGTACGAATAATTCCCATTCTTTTTTTTTGAACATTTCCATCCTTTTTGACCCTCGGATTTTGTTCTGACTTTTTTTTAATTTATAATCTTCCTTGAAAAACTTGGGGTAAAATAAAAAAATTATGTTTCTTTAAGTCAATTTTTTTTATCTTTTGATGATTCACTTTATTATTTTACAACATTTCGAGGGAACCTACTGTTTTGAAATCCATATATATATATATATATATACTATTTTAAATATTGATAAAAAAATATTTTAAATATCATCAATATTAATTTTTTAAAATAATATTTAAGTAAATTTCCGCGCGGATTGCTTAGGCAGTGTTTTTTGAAATTTCCTCCAAAATAAATATATTTAATTTTCGAAATACCCACCCTGGTTTGCGAAACTTCTTGTCAAATTATTTCCAACAACATCTCAGTATAAAATCTCGTCTTGTACTGTCTTGTATTTTTATAAACTTGAGAATTGTTTTTATTTTCTCAATTTCGGTGCAAATTTGTGGTGAATCCCGTATCTAGCAGCTTCTATCGTTCTATCCCATTTGGTAAGTGATTTATGAATATATTTATTTATTTATTTAAATAGATTAGAATTTTTAGTCGAGCATTAATTTATTTGTTCAGTGTATATGCGTAGATATTCCTAATATGAATTGCACAGGCAACTTACATTACAGAATTCTGTGTTTGTTTTCAGATTTTCTATGGCTAATTATTTGATTTACAAGCATTCTATATATTTATTTATTATTTTTTTGTACTATATTAGAATTAAGGAGGTTCTTTCGCGACAATCCATGCTTTCTTGGTTATTTTAAGGTCAAGTTCTGTTTTTTAAGGAAAACGCTCGGCATTCATTTCAATAACAGCCCCATTCACACACATTCACGGCTTAAATGAAGAACATTTCAATAATTTCTTTAACAAAAAATACCCCATTTTTATTATGGTATACAATACTATAACTATCTACTGGATTGACACGAGAAATAAATTTTTTTAAACACAAGAATTTGTAACTAGTTCTATTAAGTAGAAAATATTCTCTTAAATCTGAGTATAATGAAGTATTAATATCATTATAAACACTTATTGTCATTGTTGTGACTTTTCGATTTAATAAATATTTATTTAATAATTAATTATTTAATCATTATTATTTGATAATTAAGTTAAATAATTATTAAGAATTTTTTTGAGATCTTATTGATTCATTTATTTTGTTTATTTGTTGTCATATAAAAAATAGTTCTTATGAAAGTTGTTCAGTTTTTTTTTGTAGATTAATATATAGAAAAATATAAGGTGCCATTTAAAAAACAGAACTTAACATTGAAATACCTTTGAAAGCTTTTTCTACGTCGACAAATAAAAGCGTTGTTTAGTTTCCCCCTTGGTATAAATAAACTTTTATATGAAACTGTACTGTTTTTGAGTTATAAGACAGTCTCAAGATAAAAAACTCACCAGGTATATTTTCATTTTATTGAAAATTTATTTGGCTGCTTAAACATCAGTGAAAGCACGTGGTCTAAAAATCTGGTGACGCATAAAAAAAAATTAAAACATTAAACTTTTTAAATAATAATTTAAAAAGATATCCTATAATTTAATTGAAGGAATCTATTTTACAATATAATATTTTTTTAAAATGTAACTATTGAATTAATATAATATTAAAACTTTACGGTTGGGATTACCACGTGGTTCATTAGATTTTTATTTATATTTTAAACTTCCCGCCAAATGGCATATTTTTAATTTGAAAACTACCCACTCTGGCGGCGAAACTTCTTCATTGGTTATTTTTTTTGTCTCTCATTTTAAATTTTCTAGTTGACCAGAGTGCTTCGAATATTTTATTTGTAAATTCAAACTTGTTTTTATTTTCTCATTTTTTTGTTATTTTGTGGTCTATTTACAAGTTTAGTTTCCCATTAGGTAATCCTTTTATGAATATTCTTATTTATTTTTTCCGATAGATAGATTTTTCCCTTCAAACATGTATTTATTTCCTCTGGATATGCGGGGGCGGTTAAAATATTTCCGGTTTTTTATGTGATTTCAAGAAATAATTTTAATGAAAGGAATTGTTTGTCTGTTATTAAATTCTGTATTAAAATGTGATCAATTATCACGCATTGCATATATTTATTATTTTTCTGTTCTCTTAGAAAAGAATGAGAGATAATTTTTCTTTTATTTAGGAAAATATTCTCAAACTTTTTTATTCAACTTGTTTTAATTTTGGTGGATCACGTGGTCCCCATCGTCTGACAAGCCCTTTATTATTATTTTATATTTGATTGCTAATATATAATTTTTTTTTCAGGAATCTATATTTATTCAAAATGTCTAATTTCGAATACTTTGAAAACTTGTTAATATCATTCGATTTAAGGCCTTACAATGAAGTTAATTTTGATGAGAGCTGGGGCCGTATACAAATAACCGTTCAAGATTATATTAATTCGGTAAATGTTCCAGAATCGACACTCAATGAAAGAAAAGAGTAAGTAATCAAAATAATAATATATGATTGTAATAACGCTGTATCTATTTGGGTAGAATTTCGACTCTCATTAATTCATTGGGTTATTGTTTCATAATTGATTGATTGACTCACATATTATACAATGTGTTTAACAAATTGACTGTTGTATACTTAAGGAATTATCACTACAATTGTCTTAAAGTATTGTTTTAGTTGAATAAACTATTTGTATCTGAGGTCTCAGTGCCATCTAGCGGAGAGCGCTAGAACTGACCGGACAAATAAATACGAAACAGAGCATATGCCCTTCACTTCACTTGATTTATGGTACTCATCTTGCCACATATTCTTATCTTAAAAGCTCCACGTGCCCGAATGAGTTTCCAACTAACTTCCTTTCGAGTAGAGAGATCTGTTTAGACACCAGGCTCCCGGGGCATAACCGCGGCAAATTTATTTTGGTTACACTACATTTAATATCTATGGTTGCCACTTCTTTTTGTTCTATATTCGAACCAAGGCTTAGAATTAAACAATAAAATATGTTTTAAGCTATGGCGGTGCTGGACTGATTATGAGTCAGCTAACCGTTACCATAAGTATTTGTCAAAGATTGTCTTTTCAACTAACAGCGCGTTTCAACGGATATTCTCCGGGCTGAAAGTCTAATTAACAAGATTCAACTGGACGAAGGGTTTAGATCTTTTAATAAACACTAGAATTCTAGGTAGATCAGTTTCGACAATTTGACATAAGAATTTTCCTTTTATTTATATTAATCCTTGACTATTTGTAGTCATGGAATATTTCTAGAGTTGAAAATTCCTATTGCCAAATTGCTAACCTTTATGTTTATTCAAATTATTTACAATTTACTTATTTTATTTTCTTTACATTTTGTATTTACACTTATTGTCCTTATTTGATTCTGTAATTACATATTTTGTATTTCTTAACCTTAGGGACAATTTCATAGAGCGCGGGCGGCATCTATGTGTTTGCTGGTGAACTATTTCATTCACTATATTTGAATTCAATTGGGCAATGTTATTATTTTACTAATTGTCTGTCCCCAACAAAGCATTTTGAGCCGCGAAAGTTAAATATGTAATCAATAATATCTTATGTTAATAATACATATTTTTTTTTTTAGGGATATAGAAACCCTTTGCTCGACACTTCCCCATCAATATGATGAAGAATTGTGGGTCGCAACAATATCACTTTTAACAAATCATGTGAGACAACTTGTAGAAAAGTTTCAACAAGATGATGGAAAATTCCAACTCAGATTATATCATGAAGCTTGGATCCAATTTAGCCAAGCCATGAGGCATTTGGATGAGCTGTATCAGTAAGTATTTTTATTTTAATATATTATTGTAAATATGAGCAGAGAGCGTAGGAATTATAAAATCGTGATTCGGTGGTCCTATTTTATTACAATGAATTGGCTAAGGGGCCAGTGTGATGTAAAAAGGCAAATTAAAAAAAAAAATTATCTCCTATTTAAACATTTATTTTAAGCAAAGGTAAATCGATATTTTTAAAACAAGTTGGGACACTCTACTTTAGTGGAGAGTAGGAATTAAAAATTCACAAAGGGGGCCTAACTAATTTTTTCCTCAATATATAGATATAGTTATTTATTTATTTTAACTGGAGATAAACTAGAAAAATTAAAAAAAAAAAAAATGATTTTTGCCTAGCGAGATACAACTATTTACTCAAAGGGTTCAATTCACCCCTGACAATGTTGGGTTCAAAGGTTACTAGTTCATTTATATACAAATCGAATTAAACAGAATTTGTAATAGTAACATGTTGTTGAAATAAAGTAAAGCTTTCGATTCAAATTTATAAGAATTATTTCTTTAATTCACTAATTTTTATTTTCCCATATTCGTTGTATATAAAAATGAATTTTAAATGAATACCTGATGTGTTATCCTTATACTATACCGGGGGAGTTTTTTTATGCTTGAGACAGTCTTTTAACTCAAAAAATGCATTATATTAAAAAATATAATTATTATATCGAGGGAGAAACTAAACTACGCTACTGTTTGTCGACCTAGAATAAGCTTTCAAGTTTTTTGATACACAAAGAGGTTGTCCTCTGCTTGATGCAAATAAACATCCACACATATAAAAAAAAAAAATGTATATATATACTTTTTTTTTTTGAGACTATTTTCGAGGGCTTGGCCTTCATCAGTCAGTCTTTTTTTAATTATAAATATTATTTTTCATGTGGTCAGTATCGCATGAATATTGAAAATGTTTTGTTCTTAATCAGCCGATAAAGATAAAATTTTAAAAACTATAGTCTCAAACAAATAAAAATTATATATACGGCTAGGTGATTTAGTCGCTAGTATGAAAACAGTCGTATATGTACATCTTTTACTTTACCATACAGGGTATGGTCAAGTATTGTAATCGTGCATGAAAAAAAGTGGTTTTTTTCCTTCTTTTTTTCAAAATATCTCAAAAACGGCTTAAACTATTTTGAATAGAAAAATTGAGCTAAACCATGGCATTTCGCTCTACAAAAAAGCTTTCATAAGTAAACATCGAAAAAATTATATTTTTTGAGATAATAATTGTTTTGTCAAAATGTCTGTTAGTGTCTGTGCGTTACCAAATTTTTGTGGACGAGCTAGCTCAAAAACTAGTGTGAATATCGAAACCAAATTTCACACGTAGTTTTGGTCCATTGAGATTAAGAGCTGATTAGATTTTGGTGCATATCGACCCAAAATTAAGGGGGGTGGAGGGGGGGTTAAAAATTAAAAATCTAGGCCATTTGAGGAAACTCAACCAAATTTTGTATACATAATCAGTGGGACCCCAGAAGTCTAAAAATGCAAAAACTAACCCCCCTACATGATTATAAATAATTTTGGGGGCCAGGTTGTATGGTAAAGTCAAGTGGATGGCCACATCAGAACACGTCAGCTTATTTTTTTTATTTTTTAAATATATAATATTATTAATAAAAATTATTTTCTTAGGTATTTAAATTTCATATTTGAAGAGAAGAAAAACGAAATAGGTCATTATTGTTATAGATGGCAATTCTTATACTGGAGCTGGAAACAGAAAACTCGTTGGAGAATTGGGTAAGATTTTTAAACCATATTATTATTTAATTTAAATTTTTAAAAGGTTTATAATAATAATTTTTTTCTTCTCAGGTCTACAATTATGGAAAGACAATATGATGATATTTTTTCATGAAAAAATATTAAATGAAATTTTTGAAGGTATCCACCTGGATAGAACCGGTGATTCTGGAGAAGATTATTCTTAACTATAATCGTAGGAGTCATCCAGTCATTTATTGATGTGGAAGTTTATAAGAAAGGTTATAACAAGATGAAGGTTAGTACAATTTCTTTATTTTTATTAAAAAATTATTTTTTCATTTAATGTTCAAAATAAAAATGTCTACACAGTGTAGATCAGGGCTGTCCAACCCGCGGGCCGTATGCGTCCCAGTACTGTAATGAATGCGGGACGACATAAAATTATAAATTTCTTTAAAACATTTAAGATTTTTATATATACTTACTGGAAAACTTATCTCTGATACAATATGACCAAATTTTTTTTGTTTTTAAATAAATTGGATAATATAATAGAAGGGTAGCTTTTATTAAAGGGATCGTATGGAGTTGGACTTGACTTTAAATTAAATACAAAGTTTTTAAATGTTTAAAAGGTTGAAACTAAAAGGAACTCGTAGAATGGATGGATAATTATTGTTAAAAGAAAAAATTCCAGCTTCACAGATGGAGCATTTTCTTTTATTTAATCAGTACAAACGAGAGACGTTTCAGCCGTGACTCACAGCCATCTTCAGTCTCACTATTGTTGTAAATACAAGTACGTTTTTATGAAAAACTCATTTTTAAATATATGACATGTATTTAAGCTTCACCAGTTCATCAAAAATCAATTAAAAGATAAGATCAAAAAAATCAGATTACCCAAATATATTTGTGTGCTATTGGGTAACCGATTATTGTCTCGGGCGAAAATAGAATCTGATGTCGGCATGATCTGATCATTTTGTTGTCCTAACGATACTTGAAAACAGGATCAGATTGACATCAGAAATTTGTGTCAGAACGACACTGGAAAACAGGATCAGATTGACATCAGAAAATTGTGTCAGAACGACACTGGAAAACAGGATCAGATTGACATCAGAAAATTGTGTCAGAACGACACTGGAAAACAGGATCAGATTGACATCAGAAAATTGTGTCAGAACGACACTGGAAAACAGGATCAGATTGACATCAGAAAATTGTGTCAGAACGACACTGGAAAACAGTGTCTATTGGATAACCGTTTATTGTCTCCGACGAACATAGAATCTGATGTCGGCATGATCTGATCATTTTGACACCAGACAGATACTGCTTTCGGATATCAATCTGGTATTGGATGATGGCCGGAATGATCTCCGACCGTTCCAAAATTTCCACATTGGTAAAAATAAGGGAAAATGGCTCAGGAAACAACTCAATATAACAAACAAAAACATATTCAAATCATATTAAATGTATACAATATCTTCCTATAAATATTTGATGAACTGGTGGACCTTAAGATGTCATATGTTTAAAAATGAGTTTTGCATACAAACGCACTTGTATTTACAACAGTGAGACTGAAGATGGCTGTGAGTCACGTCTGAAACGTCTCTCGTTTGTACTAATTAAATAAAGAAAATGCTCCATCTATGAAGCTGGAATTTTTTCTTTTAACAAGAATTATCCATCCATTCTACGAGGTCCTTTTAGTCTCAACCTTTTAAACATTTATATTTTGGAGCTATCAATTCTCCTATTTGACAAAGTTTTTATTTAATTAGGCCAAACGTTTCGTTGCTGGTTCGAAACTTCTTCAGTGACTGAAATAGCGAAACATAGTCGTTAGACATCTTTTTATTAATCGCAATTATTTCATTTTTACAAAAAGTCCAATGGTAAGTAAGGTTAGTTTTTCTCACCTCATTTATTAAACTTATCTGTCTGGGGTTTTGACTAAGAGGAAAATCATTTTCAAACAGTATCTTTACAAATCACTCAATTTTATCAAATAATATAAAACATTTAAAATAATGTAAATGTTTCCCGTTAAATTAATTAAAAGAATCAAATTGAATAAAGAAATATTAAGAAGCGCATTTATTTTTCAATATTTAACCTCCCAAATAACGTCCTTAGTCAAAACCCCAGACAGATAAGTTTAATAAATGAGGTGAGAAAAACTAACCTTACTTACCATTGGACTTTTGTAAAAATGAAATAATTGCGATTAATAAAAAGATGTCTAACGGCTTTGTTTCGCTATTTCAGCCACTGAAGAAGTTTCGAACCAGCAACGAAACGTTTGGCCTATTTAAATAAAAACTTTGTATTTAATTTTAAGTCAAGTCCAACTCCCTACGATCTTTTTATTTTATCTACGGCTCCAGGCATTTGTTTTTGCGGCCCGTGTAAGTCAAAAGGTTAAACACCCCTGGTGTAGATGATTAGCTAATACATATCTTTGTAATTTTTCTTAAAAAAAAGAAATAATCATTAATAAATTCCTGTTATTTTTTTTTAGTTTTATCAAGATAAATTTGAAAAGCCCTTCATTGCTCTGAGTGGCGAATATTATCAAAAGGAATCCGATAGGTTTCTCTCGGAAGGTAACATGATTGAATATATGAAAAAGGTGACTCAACTTCGAGAGGAAGAGAATCTACGGTGCTCACAAAATTCATTGATCAGAGGTTGTATTCAAAATCCGCTAATCAATACATTCAAGAAGGTGTTTTCAATAATTAATAAATATTTTTTCTTATTTTTAGCTCTTATATCGTACTTGGAGCAACATTTGATCAAATTCTCATTTCCAATGTTTTACCACGGTTGCTGGAGGAATGTTCCCCGATAATAGCTGAAGAACGATGGTCAGATCTATCCTTGCTCTATGGCCTAGTGAAATCTGTCGAAGGAGGACTTCCTGCTGTTATTAAACAGTTTGGAGAATATATGAAGCAGCCTGGAGAAATGTTACTTAAAATTTCAGCTCCTGGGCCAGAAGGTCCAAAATCCCCAGAGGAATTTGTAAATAGGATAATGGCTTTTCATGCCAAGAATTATGAGTTCATTGAACAATTTTTTCACGGAGATAAAGAATTTATTAGAGTTATAGATCAAACATGTGGGTCTGTCATAAATCACAATTCAAATCCTGATAGAAATTGCCCATTCTCTTGATTTGGTAAGTTTGTTTGTTTGTTTGCATTATTATATTATTTGTATAAAATTTGATTAATCGTATTAATATTGTCTTTTTTGTTTTGTTTTTTATAGCTAGTAAAGTATTGTGATGGTGTTCTCAAAAAATCCTCAAAAAATATTCCTGAATACAATATCGAAGACAAGCTTTCAAAGGCTATCATAATTTTTGAATATATTAAGGATAAAGACAAATTTGAGCAAATGTACAAAGGATTGTTAGCCGGAAGATTACTACAACAGAAAAGTCAATCTTTAGAAGTTGAAGCAGCAATGATTACTCGACTTACGGTAAGCTTTATAAAAGATAGCTAATTTATTTTTTAAATTTGTTATATTTTGATGAAACACTACTTTGTACATCAAAGGAACGTAATTTTATAATTAATTGAAGCTAATCTTTAACTTCAATATTACGAAATGAGCTTTTCATCAAAAAATTGAATAAGCAATTCAATAAGACCCCCTCTATAGAAAAAAGTAAAATATTAACCTAATAAAATTTTCCAATTTTTTTTTTTATTTCAGAAAATCTGTGGCTTTGAATTTACCAGCAAACTAAATCAAATGGTCAAGGACACGACCCTTTCAGCTGATCTGACTAACCAATTCAACACGAATATAATTAATGACAATATTGAATTAGGAATTGATTTTTCTATTCAACTTTTACGAGTAAGTATTTTTTAAATATGTGTAAAATTTATAAATATTTTAGCTAATTCTATTTGATTAAAATAATTTTAATTTTTAATTTTTCAAGGGTGGTACTTGGCCTATAAAAACGACGATTCCCTCTTTGGCTCTCCCACATAAATTGACAACTTCTATTCAAAAGGTAAATTTCTATCTTATTTAATATTTCAACAATCTTTATTTGATTTATTTATTTAATTTTAATTCTTTTAAATTTTAGTTTGAAGACTTCTATAAAGGACAATTTAGTGGCAGAAAACTCACTTGGTTGCATCATTTATCTCAAGGTAGATACCTCTATCTGTTTTATTTTTTGTTTTATACCATACTATATATTTATTTTTTGATTATTATTAATTTTTTTTTTCTAATTTTAGGTCAAGTCCATCTTACATATCTGGACAAACCATATCTCATTACAATGTCTACTTTTCAAATGGCAATACTTCTTCTTTTTGAAAATGACGTAATCTTTAACAGGCAAGGATGTTCAGGATACATTACAACTTGATTCTGATCAATTTTCGAAAAATGTTGCAAGCCTGGTTCAAAACAAATTGATCAAATCGAACACTCTGGTAATTTCATTTTTTATTCACATACCTACCTACCTATATACCTACCTAAATAGATAAATTAAATTTTAAAAATAAACAAAATATTTTCCTTGGGATTTGGCCTCTCATTTGTTTCACGCTTGAGGAAATTACAATTTAAGAGCCACTTGGCTAAACTAAATATCTACAACACATTTCGAATATATCTACCTTATTAGGAAAATTGTATATTTATTTGTTTATATATTTGTATCTTGGTTCTATTTTGAAAACGACTCTACCGATTTTGATGAAATTCACGGGTTAGGGGGTTTTTGGTGTGACAATTCGATCTGTCACGGTCTCATCTTCGACAAAATTGTTTTTGATAAGTTTTTTCGTAATCAAATTAAGTATTCGCAGGTAGAAAAATCCCATTCTTATGGTTAAAAAAGGTTTCCCTTTTCCTTTTGTGCTCGGTAGACAATGGGTCGGGCAAATTCTTTATTCTCAAAGCATTGAAGAAGTATTGTGATGGTGTTTTACATATTTTGTTCAACTAAACGGAAATATTAATAAGTTTTTATTTGTTTTATAAAGAATTTATTATTTAATAGAATAAAAAATTTATTTATGTTTATACATTTAATTAATTAATAAATTTTAAATCTTTTTCGTAGACTATTTTGCCTGAAACCGTCTTATCTCTAAATCTGGAATTTACGAATGAATTTACAAAATTTAAACTGGGTGCTCGCCCTCAAAAGCGAGATATTCCAAAAAAAGGCGAGACTTATCCAGGGCAATGTTGACTCAGAAAGGAAAAACCACAATTCAATGTCCGGATTATGAAAGCACGAAAAACCCTTAGAGATACGGAACTTATCCAGGAGGTGAGTTCAAATCTGTCAATTTATTTATCTTAACATTACTTACTTGTAAATGAATATAAACTAATGATAATTTGTTATTTTAGGTTCTTTCTCAACCAAAAGGGATCTTCTCTCCGGACATCAAGACAATTAAAAGATGTAGTGACTATTTGATTGAAAAGGATTTTATTGAACGTAATCCGAACTGTTCGGACGAATTGAATTATATTCCATGAAGCATATACTGTTGAAATATACTTTTTCAAGAAATCTACTAGTGTATATACTACTTATTCATATTTTTATTAAATCATAAAAATGTTACATGTAATTTTGATGATTGATTTACCTACCTACCTACCTCATCTGTTAATAGTTGACTTTTTATAGTCAAATCTAATTACAATAATTTTATTATAATATGTTTTCTAGATTTAATTTAAATGTTTTATATTTTTAAATAATAAATTTCTTATCTACATAAATTTGTTTTTATTTTTATTTTTAAAACAACATATAACATGATTGAAAAAGCTTAAATTAAATTTGATTATATTAATCAGAAGGATCAGGTGCTTCTAGAAGTTTAAAAGTGCCTGCAAATGCTGGTAGACTTGGTGCAGGAGGGGCAGAAGAATTCCAATTTGGTAATTGATGAGGGAAAAACCAAATGAAATAACAATTGAATTCAACCAAATAATTAACTAGAAAATGCATCAAACTTCCGGCTGGGCTGAATCTCCCAACTTCCTAAATAACATAGATATATATAGTATTATTTTCTCCCTGGATTCTCCAGCAGCTCAGCTAAAACCAAATATGGGTGGAAATCAATTTTGTAAAAGAGTGGTGAAGAGGGCAAAGCTCTCGAAACTATAGTCTCGTAATAAATAAATAAAAATTTATAATTCCTGCAGAAGACACACTCTTTTTTTTCTCTTTCAAAATATGTTAGTTATTCTTTAATATAGAAATGAGAAAATTATAAATTTATTTAACTTTGATGATTTTGACAAAACAATTATTATTCAAGCTTGAGTTGTTTGCCTTAAAAGAATTTAGTGTTTTTGATTTTAAGTCGATTCTTCCACCTTTTCAGTAGAGGTTGCCATTAATAGTCAAAACATCAAAAGTGGAATGCAATAAGGTTATTCCTCTAGTATTAGATAATAATCGATCGCTATTTTTTGATTTTAAGCCGATGCACTCGATGTCTTTAGCAATGGTTACCAATAATAATCGAAGCGTCAAAAATCTAATGTAGAATTATTATTCCTCAAGTAATAGATAGGAATCAATCCCTATTTTTTTTTAAAGTCGTTTCCTCCATGTCTTCAGCACAAGGGCGATCTCGGAATTTTTTATGGTGGGGGGAGAATGTATATAAGGTGCCCGATGTATATAAGATCAACTTTTTGTCTTGTCTCGAAAGGGGTCAAAGACGCCCCCCCCACCCACACAATTTCTTTTCATTTTGCCTCTGTGAAGGAAATATAATGATATCTTATTTTTTAACATAGCTTGTTCAAAATTGTCACAATTTTTCACAATGGTCAAATCAGTCATTTTTTAACGCACTCGGACCCCTATAGTCGGCATCTGCAACTACCCTCCCCACCAACTTTTTTGCTTTCGAGACCTCGGCGACCGCGCCAAACCAATCTTATACTATCAACCACCAAAGGGTAAACATCACTTAGAATTACTCTGTGTGCTATTCGCTAGGTTGTATGAGTCTGAAGGTAAGAATGTTCTTTCTGATAGCTAAAATTCATATCCTATACGTGTTCATTTATTTAATTATTTTCTCTTTTATCCTGAAGGTTCCTTCATATCCTGTCCGGAAAATGTAGGTTATCTATAAATCTAAGAGTTTATTATAAAAAAAGTGGTCAAAATGTCCGTTTAGAAGTAAATAAAATTTCCTAAACAATAGAGAGAAAAATCAGAAGTTTCTGGGATGAGTGATTTTCATTTTGAGAAGAAAAAACGATATGTGAAAATGGATAATTTCCTGTTATGGAAAATGCTGGATATCTATAAGTCTAAGACTTTTAACAAAAAAGTAGTCCAAGTAAACGTTTAAGTAACAAAATTTCTTGAACCAATGAGATAAGAATCAAAGTTTCTAGGATGAGTGGTTTTTCATTTTATGAATGAAAAGCTGCGATTTTGCAAAAAAATTGAAGTTTTTTAAAAATTCAACCTCATTGCGGCAAGGGCTCCCATTATATCCAAGTGAGATGAAACTTTGTTTGAATTGCAGGAAATTTAGTCTAGTTTAAACATGTCTAGATTGGTATTTATCGAAAATGTGCTCCTTATGGTCAAAATGAGGAATATCGAAAAAAGTGATACATTTTGGGATATTCAAAAGTGATCCAAGGTCTGTTTTTTTTTTATATATGCTGTCTAGCTTGATAATAAGGCATGTACTTTAACCACTAGACTATTATTGAAATATAATTAAATATATGAAATTTGATAATAACATCTAATACATCATCGGATGCCTCAAGAAATATTTTATATAACAAAAAATTATTTAAAATGCTATAATTCTTATATTCAAATGAAAATTGAATATTCAATTCAATTAAGTTTGATTTTTCTAAACATGAGATGAAAAACTTAATTATATCTATATGTATACTCTTATCTACTCTTATTAATCGAGCACAAATTATATATATATAATAAGTAAAAATATATTTTTCTAGGTGGGTTTTACAAATAAAACAAATATATGTTTTGAGTTTTTATCTCGATATATATTTCGGGTTATGAGCCCATATAATATAAAAATATATTTTTACTTATTATCTAATAAAATGTTTCACCTAGAACCGATACGAAATTTTTTAAAGATTATATATATATATATATATATTTGTTTGTATATATATTTAGTACCAGACCACCGAAAGATGCTAAAATTATTAATAAAAGATTTATAGATTTGTATCTTTGTTCTATTTTCATAACGGCTCTACCGATAGATTGTTATTTAATTAAAAAAAAATTATGCGGAATTTATTTATATTTCTATATACACATAATCTGTCAGAGTGATAATTTAGGAAGTGAACGCCCCCTGGATAGCCTAGTGGAACTAGAGGCAAGTTCGACAGTAGCGCCAAGCGCATGGAGGATAGTGTTGTAATCTGTAAATATATCACAGTTCTCAAAAATGGCAGGTATATTTTATTTATAAGCTATACTAATCATATATCTTTTATCTATGATACTATTGATACTGTGCTAATTTCAAAACGATTTCAAAGGTATGTAATTATTATTAATTATTCTATTAAATAATATTTAATTATGATAAGTATATTATCATTAGATAAAAGCAGTCCAAATTATTTAAATTTTTTTAATCAAATACCGACGATTTGGAGAAATTTTCTCTCCTTCTTCAGGGTAATGAATAGTTAATGATGGGTGAGTATATCACACCTCCCATTTGACTCTCTTTTCAGTGTATACAACAATATTACAATACTTTTCCCCCATTATATCACGTCTACTTACTCAACTTGTGATATAATGGTGAAAAGTATTGGGGAGACAATAAAAGAGTATGTATTTTGCTGGAATTATAAATATAAATGACTTATGTTTAATTATAATTATTTATTGAAAAAAATAAATATAATATAAATACAATATTTGTTTAATTATATCTATTTATTGAAACAATTATATACAATATAAATACAATATTTGTTTAATTATAATTATTTATGGAAACAAATAAATACAATATTTGTTTTAAAAAAAAATTATAATTAAACATGTGTGATTTAAATAAAAATTTAAACTTTAATCAAATTAATCACAAAAATAAACGCTTCAACAGCATCATTACTAATAAATATTATATATAAACATTTTGTGATTTTTTATGTCCATCGATTAAATTAATAAATTGTAGGCAAATAAGGTCAACTTATGCAACCTTATGCAAATATTAACAGATTATGCAAGTTTTACTTAGAGAAAGTGGTGTAGGTTTTAGGTGAAACATGATATTAATTAATAAAGTAAAGGGTGTGTAGTTCCACAGTGAATGAAATAATTTTAAATTTGGAGGGGGGTGGGGGCGAATTCATTTTTTTTTTTAATTTTAAATTTTGGATATACTTAAAATTACATCATCTTGTTTAGAAATAAATTACCTACCTAGGTATATCTAATTTAATAAAATTTTTATTTATTTTTAATATATGTTAATAAATTATCTCGCATCTTAATTAAACTATACTTTGACTTTTTATTATTTCACTTTAATATTAAAATAGCTTTTAATAATGCCATTAATAAGCAAAGATTAGAGTCAAATTTTAGATTTTTAATTACAACAGTTTGTTATCAATACATTTGAAAATTCTTTTTGTTTTCGGAAATTTTAAAACGTAAGTTTTTAAAATAAATAAAATACTAAATATGAAAAGAGTTATTCATTTTGAAAATAAAATTATTTATTGATTAAAACGTTGTTTTTAAAACTATTTTTTTAGAAATCCACTAAGCCCAACATTGACAAAAATATCTCAATTTAAATTTCGAAATTGTTACTAATTGCACCTAGAATTTCTGAATATTAAAATTTTTGTTAATTAAATTTTATCTGGGTTTTTGGGAGCCTGTTATATTAAGAAAATCATGGAAGGGTGTGATTCGGTCTAAATAATTATAAATATATTATTTTCATATTCAAATAGCGCGCTTTGGAATCTAGAGGGCGTCGTTGTTGACTTTCTTACCTAGCGCCCCCTACATGGTCATTACTGTAACCTTAGCTTTCTTACTTTATACATTCTTACCAAGATATCATATTAGTGTTTTCAACAACATTCTAGCTATATAGACATTCAAGTTTTTCCATTTGGATTCCTCACATAAACTTCCATTCAAGTTTCTTTGTATTATTATAAAAGTCTCATACGCTTTTTAAACATATTTGGTGAATATTTTATCAGGTTAGTAGTAGTTTTTTTAATACATTATGATTGTTAGAAATTTCATTTGAAATTAATACTCTCGCTTATTTTTTATTTTAATTCTTTTATATTATGAAATCCAAGTAAGTTTTTGAAAACTTGACTTAATGAGTGCTTTTTTTTCAAATTCTTCCATTTTAAGATTTATATTCTATTCAATTTATAAATTTTTATGAAAAAACTTTACTCTTTCATATTTAAACATGTGTGATTTAAATAAAAACTTAAAACTTTAATCAAATTAATCACAAAAATAAACCATTCAACAGCTTCATTACTAATAAATATTATATATAAACATTTTGTGATTTTTTATGTCCATCGATTAAATTAATAAATTGTAGGCAAATAAGGTCAACTTATGCAACCTTATGCAAATATTAACAGATTATGCAAGTTTTACTTAGAGAAAGTCGTGTAGGTTTTAGGTGAAACATGATATTCATTAATAAAGTAAAGGGTTTGTAGTTTCACAGTGAATGAAATAAAACTCAAAGAGGTTTATACAAACTCAACATATTTTGTTAAAAAAAGTTTTTAACCTGTAAACTTCTGATGATGGACTAATAATCCGAAATATATTGAGTTTGTATAAACCTCTTTGAGTTTTATTTCATTCAGTGTGAAACTACACACCCTTTACTTTATTAGCTTATGCAAGTATTTTTTATTTTATGCCAACATTTCGTCAACTTTGTTGACTTACTCAGTGCTCAAACAAAGTCATTTTTTTGCATATTTGTCAATTTATAAATATACATTCTTAGCAAACACATATAGTCACAGATTGATGATTATCTTCGATATTTTTAGATAAAAACTATTATTAATTACCTAATATATATATATATATTAAAATAATTCCAGCAGAAGACACACTCTTTTATTGTCTCCTTCAATATATATAAATTCTGCTACCCTCGGTACAAAAATCTTTCAATTTAGTGAAAAGTCTCCGAAACGTAGGTATTTGAATACAAAAATTTCAATAATTTGGACTGCCTTTCATTATAACCTACTCATTTCGCTTACCATTCCGTCTTTCTAAGAAAATAAATAAAATTTAATGATGATGATTTTAAATTAAAAAATTTTATTTTTCAGAAAATGGGGGAACCAGCTATTAATGGAATTTTACGAATCACCACACGACCGAAAAAGCTTGTCCATTCATCATCATCGTCGTGGTCTTCACCAAATGTTGTTAAACCTAGCGCAACAACAGGCACGGTTAAACGACCTGGATATTTTGAAGGTGCGGATGGACTTCCTGCTAAAAAACAGCGAATCTCTAACTATCAAAAACCTGTTGTTAAACCTAGCGCAATCACTGATTACTCTAAGTCTCAAAACATTAACGCCATTTCCGACGGGAATGTACTTAGTGAGAAACCAGAAATAAAATCAGAAGTTAATATTCCTCGAATTCCAATGAGTGAGAAAGAACTTATCGGACCCGAACAAGTGCCTAGAACAAACGGAACTACTCGGCAAAGTCTTGGTTCATTAGTGAAAGAGAAGCAGCCCTATACACGAACATTATCTAATAATAATAACAACAACATTATTCATGTTAACAATCCCAAAATTAACACTTCATCTAAAATAACACCTAATCACATTGAGGTTCTCCAACCATCAACTCAACCACCACCAGCAACACGTTGGTCACTTACTTCTATTTCCTCTGAAACAAGTTCAGGATCCTCAAAACCAAATGTAGATCGACCGATAAATGAATCAAAAAAAGAAAAATATTTGTACTCGCGAAATCCAACCACGTGGTCAAAATATTGGGAGGAGAGTGAAAAAAACTGCCACCACGAGGCCAACTACTGACATGAGCTGTGGATATTCAGCTCTTATGGGGAAACCAGCTCTTAGTGGGATTTTATCATCGTCGTGGTCCTCATCAAATGTTATATGGCGACCACTAAGAGAGAGACTCATCCATTTGCTAGCAATCAAACCTTACAACAAGCGCGAGCTATTTGATCGATTAGCAAAAGAAGGTATAACAGAAAAGGATAGAAGTCATTTGATTAATACACTTCAATCTATATCACAAATGGGTGATAATACTTTACATCTTAATACTCCCATGTGGAATGAAGTACAAGAAGACTGGCCTTATTGTAGTGAACATGAAAAACAAGCTTTAAAACGGCGAAAATCTCAAAGTCTGACGCCTCCTGGTTCCAGCGATGGAGGAGGATCTTCAAGTAGTGGTGGACATTCTCCGACAAGAACCCAACTAGGAATAATAACTTCGGTTACTGCAACAACAGGCACGGTTAAACGACCTGAATATTTTGATGGTGCGGATGGACTTCCTGCTAAAAAACATCAAATCTCTCACTATCAAAAACCTGTTGTTAAACCTAGCTCAATCACTGATTACGCTAAGTCTCAAAACATTAACGCCATTTCCGACGGGAATGTACTTAGTGAGAAACCAGAAATAAAATCAGAAGTTAACAATCCCAAAATTAACACTTCATCTAAAAATTCGGTCCACAAAAAAATAACACCTAATCACATTGAGGTTCCCCCACCATCAGCTCAACCACCACCAGCAGCACGTTGGTCACTTACCTCTATTTCCTCTGAAACAAGTTCAGGATCCTCAAAACCAAATGTAGATCGACCGATAAATGAATCAAATAACAAAAATGTGAATAATCTTTTTGAAGAGGAGAAAGAGAATGTGCCCGAACCGCTGCCTGAATTAGAAGTATATCCTGAATTTAACTCCCTTTATACAACAATTTTAAATGATGAACAACGTCAACGTTACAAAGATGATTATGATAATGACTATTATAAAGAATATATGATTCTCTTTCAATTAATAAAGAATATAGAAGATGAATTAGACAGTAAGTTGAGCCAATATAAAGACGATAGTAGTATACAAGAGCAAAAGGATATCCTTAAGGAATATGAACGATATGAAAGGGATGCTAATTATAGAAATATAAAACATCGATTTGATTATCTTGATAAAAAATTGAGTCATATTAAAAAGTTGGTTAAAGAATTTGATAAAAAATATAAAAGTGGAGCCGAGGGGTGAATAAAAAACCTCCCTGAATCGCCTGAAAGACCCCATTCTCAGCCCTTATATATATAAAAAGAACAATTCTAATAACCATTTTTGTTTTATGTTAATTTACTATACAATATATTAAATGTATCTAAAATTTTTATTTAAATAAATAAATGTAATTATTTTTTAAATTTATAAGTGTCTGTAATTTTATACCCCTATATAACTTTAAAATAGAATATTTCCAAAATTAATTAATTTAAGAAAATTAATCATCTTACAAAATTGAAAAAAAAATATATAAATAAAATTATGTTGTTTAAAGTGAATTAAATTTTAAAAATCATATAATAAGATTTTACATTTCACCAAACCTTTATAAATATACTTATATATCACACGCTTTTATACTAAGGTCCAAAAAAATTGAGCCACCAATAAAACCTTTATTAAATAGCAAATTGTTTTTAAAATTTTTACAAGTAACCATATAATTTGTTCTATTAACTCTTAAACTAACATATTCAATACATTTTGTTGATAGTTTTTGAATTTTATAAAAAAAAAAAAAAAAAAATAAGTAAAATTAAATTAAAAGCTACAATTATAAATTATCATATTTTCTCAATATCGTTTTACATTTAAATAAAGTTTTAATAAAAGATCAAATTGAATTTGAAATATCAATAAAATGAATCATTTTCAATTAAGGACATTCCCTAATAAATCGATTTTCATGCAATCCTTTTAAACCTTTGAATACACATAAGTATTTATAAGTGTCCTTTACATGTAAAATATTTATTTTTATTTTAATTGATTTCTGGAAAATATTTTTCAAATTTAGTGCCAGTGAAATATAATAAATGTAAATTCGTAAATAGTAAGAAAAAAAGGAACACTAATAGTCAAATGCAGTGGTTCCCAACCTTTTTGTGGCCCATCGCCCCTTCCTGGATGTTGACTAGCACCTATCGCCCCCTTTTTCATTTTCAGAATATGCCTAATTTTAATTTGAAGTAAAGTGTAAATAATAAATCAGTTTTAGTATTTTAAACAATTTTATTACCGTAGATAAAAAAACCAAAGCATTTTTATCCAGTCACTCTTAAATAAAATAGAAAAGAAATTAATAAAATGTACTTTTCTTACAGATTTTTTTTAAGAACAAAGAAATGAAATAATTAACTAAGATCATTGACGGGCATTTAAAAAACAAGACTACATATTTTCATTTTTAAATTGGAATCTGGAAAAATTAAGAAAGTTGACAATTAGCCCAGTAAATAGAGGATCGTAAAAGTGGTCCAGCTTACATTAATTGCGGGAAATGATTTTTTCTAGGATCGTTTGGTATGGTGTGGGTAAGCGAAATCTCAGTTTGTGACTTCGAAAATGTAGGGGACAACTTTCGGTGGCCGAAAAACCACGAAATTTTCGGACTTTTTCCAGTTTCTTGCTTATAACTCAAAAACGGTCCATACTTTGTAAATAATCGTCCTATAGTAAATTAAAGAGGATAAAATTTGGAGCCGAGTAAAAAAATATGCAAAATTGGTCCAGTAGTTCGATTATTTATAGGGATTCAAAAAACTTTTGAATACCTATCCCAAAAATTCAGACTTTTTTTGATTTTTTCCCATATTGACCATGAAGGAGCACGTTTTCGACAAAGACCACTCCATATACTTTTATATTAGATTAACTTTTCTACAATTGAAACAAAGATCCATCTTAACTGTATAATGGTAACCCATGCTGCAATGAGGTTTATGTTTTGAAAAACTGCAATTTTTTGCAAAAAATCGCAGTTTTTCTTCATAAAATGAAAACCAATCATCCTAGAAATTTGATTTCACTCTCATTCTCTATGAAATTTTGATGACATTGAACGTTCACTTGGAGCACTTTTTAGAATTTTCTTAGATTTAAAGATATCCAGCATTTTCCATTAGGCTTTTCAAGATTAGGATCATATCCTGTCCGGAAAATGTAGGATATCTATAAATATAAGAGTTTATTTATAAAAAAAGTGGTCCAAATATCCGTTTAAGTAAATAAAATTTCCTAAACAATGAGAGAAAAATCAAGTTTCTAGGATGAGTGGTTTTCATTTTACGAAGGAAAAACTGAAATTTTATGAAAAAATGGATAATTTCCTGTCATGGAAAATGCTGGATATCTATAAGTCTAAGACTTTTAACAAAAAAGTAGTCCAAGTAAACGTTCAAGTAACAAAATTTCCTAGACAATGAGATAAGAATCAAGTTTCTAGGATGAGTGGTTTTCATTTTATGAATGAAAAGCTGCGATTTTTTGCAAAAAAAATGATTTTTTTTTTTTAAATTCAACCTCATTGCAGCAAGGGCTACCATTATCCAATTTAGATGAAACTTTGTTTCAATTGCAGGAAATTTAATCTAGTTTAAACATGTCTAGATTGGTATTTATCGAAAATGTGCTCCTTATGGTCAAAATGAGGAAAATCGAAAAAAGTGATACATTTTGGGATATTCAAAAGTGATCCAAGGTCTGTTTTTTTTTTATATATGCTGTCTAGCTTGATAATAAGGCATGTACTTTAACCACTAGACTATTATTGAAATATAATTAAATATATGAAATTTGATAATAACATCTAATACATCATCGGATGCCTCAAGAAATATTTTATATAACAAAAAATTATTTAAAATGCTATAATTCTTATATTCAAATGAAAATTGAATATTCAATTCAATTAAGTTTGATTTTTCTAAACATGAGATGAAAAACTTAATTATATCTATATGTATACTCTTATCTACTCTTATTAATCGAGCACAAATTATATATATATAATAAGTAAAAATATATTTTTCTAGGTGGGTTTTACAAATAAAACAAATATATGTTTTGAGTTTTTATCTCGATATATATTTCGGGTTATGAGCCCATATAATATAAAAATATATTTTTACTTATTATCTAATAAAATGTTTCACCTAGAACCGATACGAAATTTTTTAAAGATTATATATATATATATATATATATTTGTTTGTATATATATTTAGTACCAGACCACCGAAAGATGCTAAAATTATTAATAAAAGATTTATAGATTTGTATCTTTGTTCTATTTTCATAACGGCTCTACCGATAGATTGTTATTTAATTAAAAAAAAATTATGCGGAATTTATTTATATTTCTATATACACATAATCTGTCAGAGTGGTAATTTAGGAAGTGAACGCCCCCTGGATAGCCTAGTGGAACTAGAGGCAAGTTCGACAGTAGCGCCAAGCGCATGGAGGATAGTGTTGTAATCTGTAAATATATCTGTTAACGCTTCGAGACGTTAAGATTTCTCTTAGACTCCTTTAGATCAAATCTAGAGATTTGAAATGACCGTGTATGTCGCCACCAAATAACTCCCGCTTAACATAAAAAGAGAAGGGGGGGATCTCAATTCCTTTGGTTAATTAATTAACCTGGATGAAGCGAATTAATCTCCTCTCGGTTTTTTATTATGCACGAGTCTCAATCCCCTTCCACTTTGAAGGAATTATTTAGAATTAATGTATATAGTCTGCAGGCAAGGATCCCATCCACGAATGCCTTATTCTGACTTGGTTAAATATTTTAGACTTACCGCTAGTTAAAAGGAACTTGGGGTTGGTTTTAAAAACAAATGAAGGTGCTAATGTTATATATTTTAACAAGTTGATGAGATCATCAAACCGATTTATTAACAGAAAGGACAAAAAACTCAACAATGATTCAGAACAACAAAATAGTTAGTTATAACAATATTATGATTGAAAATTAGATAAAGTAAAAAAAATAAAACAAAATGCAAAATAACAGAATGAGCTTTGAAAGAAAATAAATCTATTTTAAATATAATAAAGTATATTTAGAAATATAAATTTTAGAAAAACTATTTTTTATTTAGAGGAAATAAAAAATAACCTTCCTAAATGGTTAGATTAAACGATTATTTAACTTTGTAAATAAACAGAAATATAGTTCTAGGGTTAAAACTAATTTTAAATGAACAGAAATAATTGGAACCTTTGGAATATTGAATTCCTATAAGAAAATATTTATGTACTCTCTTGAATTGAGTTAAACAGTATATTAAAATATTTAGTGCTTTAACATTAAATTAAAAAAAAAAATAATACCTTTTTTATATGGCTCTGTTTGATAATAGTTCAAAATCTCCTTACTTGAGTTTTACAAAGATTTTACCATCAATTCTGATTGTTTCCTCTGGATAAATGTATAATAATGATCTTTTGCTACATGGATTAATGTGGATTTCGAAAATCCAGTTTTTCAAAAAATATTTCAGACAGTGGCCTTTATCTGAAATAGAACCTTTCCAGATGTAAAATATCTGAAGTTATTAAGATAACTCAATGTTAAAATTCACAAAGCAAGTTTTTTGCAGTATGCAAAATATCCGAAAACAAATGGCGATGGAAAAATATCAGCTCTCTAAGAGAATTAATAGATATTTTTAAATTAATTGGAACTAGATATAAATCTATTCCAATATTTCAATCGTCTGAAAATCAAGAGCGAATGAAAAACCGGTGAATATAATAAATGTGCTTAATGAAAAAAAACAAAGAGGAAAATTTTTGGACAACGAAAAGTAGCTCTTTGAAATAATGGAGGAATACTGATTCAAAATGGCGAGCTACGCTTTGGTCTTGAGATGCAAGCCACGAGTCGGAATGTAGCAACTCATTTCGCTATGAAGGAAAATGAATTCGCAGCGCGCGAGATTTAAAACTCGTGCTTTAAAATCAATTAATTTTAAGAGGGTTTATTCGGCGTGAACATAACCCCTCTTCTTGGAAAGTCTGGGGCTTTCCAACACTTGTTACTAAAAATGTAAAGGATAAATATGAAAGATGACAAAATAAAACTATAGTAAAGGAAGCTATTAGCAATTAAACTGTTTCACTATTGGTTTCTATGGGGAGAGGTGTAAGCTTAACTACTGGTCTTTTCATTTCGCCTAACTTGGTTTTAAGTGAAACTATTCTCACTACTCCATCTTGACCGGTGTGTAAGTGCGTTACTCTACCCATTAACCATTGAGTGGGAAATAACTTCTTATCATGAATCATGACTAACTGTCCTAATTCTATGTTTTTAACATCTCGTTTGAAACGGTGCCTTTGCTGAAGAGTGTGGAGGTAATCAGAAGACCATTTCCTCCAGAATTGTTGGTATAACTCACATTGTAACTTATACCTAGAAGATAATTTTAAGTGAGATACAGAGTCGGACGAAGAAGTTGTGTCCACAAGAGCATTGCCTATCAGGAAATGTCCCGGTGTCAAGTAATTCAAATCGTCAACGTCTGAGGAGAGTGGGTTAAGCGGCCTGGAATTCAGTACTGCTTCTACCTGACACAATAAGGTTTGAAATTCTAATAAAGTTAATATTTGACTGCCAATCACCTTTTTTAACAATGTTTTACAGGCCTTGACTCCAGACTCCCAAAGTCCCCCTTGGTTAGGGCTGTAAGGTGGAATGAATGACCACTCGATGCCATTGTTGGCGTAATATCGCTTTGCTGCTTCACTCGATAAATTATTTTGAATAATGTTTAATTCACTTTTTAAAACTTTGTTGGCTGCCACGAAGGTGGTGCCATTGTCGGAAAATATTCTACTGGGGACCCCTCTTCGTGCAATAAATCTCTTTAATGCTTGCAAGAAGGTCTCAGTAGACATGTCATTACATACCTCAAAATGGCATGCTTTGGTAGCGAAACAAACGAAGACGAGACAATAGACTTTTTGTGGGCGTGAGCCACGCTGTAATTTATAATGTATGAAAAAAGGGCCGAAAAAATCTATACCTGTAGTGAAGAAAACTCTACTCGGCGTTACTCTTTCTGCGGGTAAATTTCCCATCAGAGGTGTGTAACCCTTTCGGTTGTATTTTGCGCAGATTATGCACGAACGATACACTGACCTAAACAACAACCTACCCTGTGCCACCCAATATTTGGACGCTACTAGACCGGCTAGTTGTTTTGGACCGCAATGTAGATATTGTTTATGAAAATTTTCGACTAAAATTTTGGTGAAGTGGGACTGTCTGGGCAAAATGATAGGGTGCTTCGCATTTGAATTTAAATCGGAATTTACTAAACGTCCTTTCACTCTTAAGGCTTTCTCTTTGTCTAAAAAAGGGCTTAAAGATAAAATATTACTTTTTGGACTTATAAAATTATTTTTCTGTAGTGCCCGAACTTCATTAGGGAAATATTCTAACTGTATATTCTTAATTAAGATGAAATTAATCAATTCTAAATCTGAAGATTTTATTGAGCTATTTATTAACGGGTCTTTTTTCGGGTCTCGCTTTCTCAAATATTTACATTCAAGAAATGCGATAAACTTTCTGAGTATTGCCCCATGTCTAAGTAATTTGCTATAATCTGAATATTTGTGAACATATTCTTTAAGAAACGACTCATTTTGAATAAAAAGAACTTTTCTGAACATTGGTTTGTTTTCTGATTCTGTTATCTCTATTTCAGCGGATTTTTCGAAGGATGTATAGGGTTGGGAAAAGAGCTCACTGGGACCAGTTTTCCAAATTTTTAACTCCATGAAATCGGAGATGGATAAACCTCGCGTTCCGTGATCGGCGGGATTGTCGGACGTATTGATATAGGACCAAGTGTGAGGATAGGAAAAGGATCTAATCTCCTGTACTCGGTTTGCCACAAAGATTTTAAATGTGTAAGCTGGTGTATTTATCCAACTTAGTGCGACTGTAGAATCAGAGAACAAATGAATGTGAGTTATTTGTAAATTAAAAGACGGGATTATTGAATTTAGTGAAGTGACCATTAAATGAGCTGCTAAGAGCTCCAACCTTGGCATAGACATTACCTTTAGAGGTGCCACTTTGAATTTAGAACATATTAAATTAGAATAAACAATTTCATCTTTAAGATAACTAACTACATAACATACAAATCCGTAGGCAGTCTGGCTAGAATCTGCGTAACAAAATAGTTTGTATGAATCTGCTTGTGGGTGAATTAAAACTCTATTTAATCTAAAATTTCTGATTAGGGGAATTTGTATTTGAAACTCATCCCACCTATCTTGAAACTCCTTTGGGACTGGATCATCCCAATCTAATTTTAGTTTCCATAATTCTTGAAAGATTATCTTGAATCTAATGATGCAAGGTGCGATCCAGCCCAAGGGATCGTACACCTTTGCGAGATCTGAAAGAATTGATCTCTTTGTAAGAGTTTTGGTTTTAAATTGAGCCGAATTATAGTAAAACTGATCAGACACTGGGTCCCACTGGATTCCTAAAATTGAGGTTTGGTCACCTAATTTTACATATTTTGATTCTGAAGTTAAAATGTGGTTTTCTTTTAGGGATACCTCAGTGCTAAGGGGGAGCGATACTTGATCTAATTCCCCCAATCTGAGTAAATTTTTATTTTTTGTAGAATTATCCACTGACAAGTGTGAGCAAACAACATTTAATGGTTTGGCCTCGCCGAACAAAATCCACCCTAAAAAGGTGTTTTGGGCGACCAAATTATTTGAAGGGTCTTTAACTATTTCTGAAATAATTAACTTGGTGAATAATTTTACTCCTATCAAGATTTCAATTTTATCCGGGTGCACAAATGAATGGTCAGATAAGGGGAGATTTTTTACAAAATCGAATTGCTTTCTTTGAAATGGTGCGGCAGGGAGGGTGAAGCTTAGGTTGTCTACTACAAGGAATTCAGAACCTGTATTAAACTTTGGATCTACTTTCGAGCCGAACTTTAAGACTACCGACTTACTGACCTGTGCTATTTTAGTATTCTGGATACCACTAATTTGCACTTGAGAGCTAAATGTTTTAAGGCCCAGTTGATGAACTAGCCTTGAAGAGATAAGAGAGACTTCACTACCGGAGTCGACAAAGAATTTTAAGGGAATACCTTTTTCTTGGGAATCATATCCTATTAATACTCCTCTACCCAACAGTGAAGAACTTGTGGTCGTGGAGCAATGTGCCGTAAGCTTTTTGTCGCTGGAATCTGTATTGGCCGAAGAAGACGGATACTTTTGACGCCCTGGTGAAGATGCCTGGCTCTCAGAAGACCTTTGTCTGGAATGACGTTTCTCCGACTGGCTGTTTGTTTGAGTATTTGGGTTTCTAGAAAAACATAATAATTTGTGATGAAACCTGTCACAAGTGGGACAATTTGGAAGCCGACATTCGCCTCGGTGAGAACCAAAACATTTTAGACATTTTTTCTCTTTCTTTATAAAATCTGATCTCTGCCTCGGTGAAAGCTCCAAAAACTGCTTGCAAAAACTTATTTTGTGATTTCTTCCATTACAATATCTGCAAAATGAATTGTTCCTGTTGTTAGCAGAAACGTGGAAGCTACTTCTTGAATGGTTGATAAAAGGCTTGGCACTGTTTTGCGAATTTCTGGAAAAACTAGACCTTTCATTTACAATTTTATTATTATTATTTTTAAAATTATCATGCTCTGATAGAGAGTCCGCTAACTTAAATATAAAATCTAAAACTTTATCGATAGGAGGGATCTCGTCACTTTTTAGGTCAAATGCCCATCTTTGGTAAGCTGTCTTGTCTAGTTTACTAGTGACAATTCTTACCAAAATGGCGTCCCATGTTTTGGTATCGATTTTAAAATTATTTAATTGTAAGATGACTTCCTTTACAACTTTTGCTAAGTTATGATAACTTGCGCTGGAAGGTTTCGAAATAATTTCTAAATTTAAAATCCTATCAACTAAATTAAAAACAATTTGTCTATGTTTATAATACTTTTGATCCAAAATGTCTAGAGCTACTTGCAAGTTTGTTCCAATGCAGGATAAGTGGGCTACCGCCGTGGCTGGTTCTCCGTGAAGTGCCGAAAGGAGGTACTTGAACTTGTGTGCATCCCCGATGCTGTTGTTGTCCATGATTGTTGACCTGAAGAGTGCTAGGAATGCGGGCCAGAGCTCTATCTGTCCTTCAAAAGTCGGTAACTTTATATTAGGCAAGTTTATATGACTAGACAAGTTGCTCGTTTTTGGATCTAAAGTGTTATTTACATCATTATTAGGATTTGTTTGTTCTATTGGGAGAATAATAGACTTCTCCTCTAAATCTTGAGTTGCATTTATAATCAACTCGTAGATATCTTTAATTTCTACGTGATCTGTGAGGGTTTCACGTATGATATAATCTATTAATTTACTGAGACAAGATAATAAATCTCCTATTTTTAGTTTTAATTGACTAATTGCATGAGGTGGAAAAGTACTTACTTTTTCTAACATTTTGTTTAGGCTTTGTAGCCTGATGTGGGACGAAGTCCAATCATCTTTTATTTTCTTTATTTTCTTTACATCAGCCATTCTGCGATTGTTTTTAGAAAATTGATTCTATTTAAAATATGAAAATGCTATTTGTTGATCTGAATCTTTGGGTTGCAAGCTATCGTATTTAACCAATTCAGGCGTCCTGTCACGTATCGCCAAATTTTATGTTAACGCTTCGAGACTAAGATTTCTCTTAGACTCCTTTAGATCAAATCTAGAGATTTGAAATGACCGTGTATGTCGCCACCAAATAACTCCCGCTTAACATAAAAAGAGAAGGGGGGGGATCTTAATTCCTTTGGTTAATTAATTAACCTGGATGAAGCGAATTAATCTCCTCTCGGTTTTTTATTATGCACGAGTCTCAATCCCCTTCCACTTTGAAGGAATTATTTAGAATTAATATATATAATCTGCAGGCAAGGATCCCATCCACGAATGCCTTATTCTGACTTGGTTAAATATTTTAGACTTACCGCTAGTTAAAAGGAACTTGGGGTTGGTTTTAAAAAACAAATGAAGGTGCTAATTTATATATTTTAACAAGTTGATGAGATCATCAAACCGATTTATTAACAGAAAGGACAAAAAAACTCAACAATGATTCAGAACAACAAAATAGTTAGTTATAATAATATTATGATTGAAAATTAGATAAAGTAAAAAAAATAAAACAAAATGCAAAATAACAGAATGAGCTTTGAAAGAAAATAAATCTATTTTAAATATAATAAAGTATATTTAGAAATATAAATTTTAGAAAAACTATTTTTTATTTAGAGGAAATAAAAAATACCCTTCCTAAATGGTTAGATTAAACGATTATTTAACTTTGTAAATAAACAGAAATATAGTTCTAGGGTTAAAACTAATTTTAAATGAACAGAAATAATTGGAACCTTTGGAATATTGAATTCCTATAAGAAAATATTTATGTACTCTCTTGAATTGAGTTAAACAGTATATTAAAATATTTAGTGCTTTAACATTAAATTGAAAAAAAATAATACCTTTTTTATATGGCTCTGTTTGATAATAATTCAAAATCTCCTTACTTGAGTTTTACAAAGATTTTACCATCAATTCTGATTGTTTCCTCTGGATAAATGTATAATAATGATCTTTTATTACATGGATCAATGTGGATTTCGAAAATCCAGTTTTTCAAAAAATATTTCAGACAGTGGCCTTTATCTGAAATAGAACCTTTCCAGATGTAAAATATCTGAAGTTATTAAGATAACTCAATGTTAAAATTCACAAAGCAAGTTTTTTGCAGTATGCAAAATATCCGAAAACAAATGGCGATGGAAAAATATCAGCTCTCTAAGAGAATTAATAGATATTTTTAAATTAATTGGAACCAGATATAAATCTATTCCAATATTTCAATCGTCTGAAAATCAAGAGCGAATGAAAAACCGGTGAATATAATAAATGTGCTTAATGAAAAAAACAAAGAGGAAAATTTTTGGACAACGAAAAGTTTCAAGTTATCTCTTTGAAAAATGGAGGAATACTGATCCAAGATGGCGAGCGACGCTTTGGTCTTGAGATGCAAGCCACGAGTCGGAAAGTAGCAACTCATTTCGCTATGAAGGAAAATGAATTCGCAGCGCGCGAGATTTAAAACTCGTGCTTTAAAATCAATTAATTTTAAGAGGGTTTATTCGGCGTGAACAATATCGTTTGAAAGAAAAAAGAGATGGGCATCGTCCAAGTAAAACTGCTACTTAAAATTACGATCATAAGTTGTGAAAAAAATGTGAAAAATAGTTTCTTTCCATAACAACAATATTAAATTTTGTTTGTTTTTTCTCTGCCCTGTAAAATTTCCTTGTTGTGAGTTAGCAGGTTTACTCTCTAAGGCGACGATATGTATTTTTTTTGTCGTTTTCATTGTTTTTTTTCTTTTTTACTTGAGGCTATATATAAAATCTATGTAAGCTCATACATATTTTCAAAAATATAATAAAAACTCTTAATAATTCGAATTGTTTTTCTTTCCTCTTGATAATTCAAACTTCATTATAATTCGAAGTCTCGATAATTCGAATTTTTCTTGTAGTCCCTTAGATTTCGAATTATCGAGAGTCGACTGTATTTGAAAATTTTTTAACTTTGACTTCTTGTGACATCACAATTTTTAAGATCCCCCGGGCCCCCTATAACATTTTGTCACAAATCTGAGATGCCACCTTACTGTGTGACCTAATTTATGGACGGACCCTTAGGGCCGGTTGTATGTCGCAAAGTAAATGCTTTTTACAAGTGACAAAGGGTAGATGGTAAATGGAGGGACTGGGATGGCCAATCAGATGAAAGTGCCTGTCATCTGATTGGTCATCCCACCCGGCACAAGGTGAATTTTAAGGTTTTACCCTTTGCCAACGTTTAAAAAGAGTTTATAAACTCTTTTTTGGTATACCAACCGACACATACAACTGGCTCTTAGAGGTAACTGTTCAAGAACTCATTCAGCTTATTCAACGATTCGACATTTTTATTATTTTCTGCATTATTGAGCCGGAAGAAAATTGATCAATTCACTTTTCTTGGAAATACAAACGTTTTTAAATAAGAACTATTGCTAGTAAAATAATTTCTTGGAATCACACTACATCATATTAAATTTGTAAAAAAAATTGTTGGCATGCCAGGTCCATTCGCATTTTTATTTGAATTTGACCACCGGTCACGAACGATTTTCAAACACCTCAATGTCTATTTCTTATTAAGGATCTAGAAATAATATAATTCAAATTTTCAATTCTCTGAGAGAATAATGGTTTTAGCCAAAATCAAGGAATGTGTATTTTTCGAAATTGAGATTTTTATGCTATCTAATGGAGTATGCCGACTAGTTTAAAGCCGAGATTTCTTTTAACGAGAGAAATAAACATGTCTTAAATGTGTTTTTCGGACTTAATTCACTGGCATTGTACTCCCAGGAACTGAGCATGTGCAGTTCTGCACTTTTAAATTTTTGAATAGGTATAAATTCGGATGCTTAGTTCCCCCAAGTGCAAGATTATCTTTGCTACGAAGCCATTTTGTTACGTGCAGTAAAACCTCGTTTATCCGGCCCTCATTTATCCGGACCTCCGGATTATCCGGATCGGATTTGTAGACATTTTTATTTTAATAAATGTTCACATAGATAATAATTTTTAACTCTGATAGCAAGAATGTAATTATAATTTCACCAAAAATTAATTACAATTCTATGTAATTTTGATATAAACATGTTTTTTTTATCGTAATAAATTCAAATTCGCTTATTTGAGGATTTGTTTTGTTTTTATTACCCATATATCCGGATTATCCGGATTTTCGATTATCCGGTTTGCCTTTGGTCCCAGTTAGTCCGGATAAACGAGGTTCTACTGTATTCAAGTTTCACCATTAACTAAATTCAATACGTCAAAAAAATATTTTTCCAATGTCGATTTCGTAAAATAGTAAGTTTATTCATTGTATTGTCCATTCATTGTCTCCCCTCAATACCCTTCATATATTTAAGTATAAATCATTTGGAAATAATTATATTTGAACTATATATTAGTCTAGTGTTTATAAATTAATTATAGTCTAGTGTTTATAAATCATCCCCTAGGCTAGGACAATTATCCAATAAATTGGCTGTTTAAATTGTAATCAAGATTACTATTCAATAAACGAATATCAATTTAATACTTTCGATTTTAGTTTGTAAAGTTTTTCTTTAAATACCTCATATTTTCTTCTACTATTAATCGAAAAATAATTAATAGAATAAAAAATTGGCCATAATTTTGGTTTTTTTATTCCTAGGCATAAATCACTTTTGGATCAATAAATACACATTTATAACTACATTCATCATCCTCATTATCATAAGGTCATTAGTCGAAAAACTGGGTTGTTGCAACTGTTGTTGAATTTTAACTATTTCAATCGAATTATTTGCTTTTTTACTCTCAGGAGCATTTACATTGATAATATTTATTTTATTTTCAACTGGATAAGTCTTAAAAAATAATTATACAAATATATAGTAGTTTTTAAATATAAATGCAAAGGTTAGTACTTAATGAAAAACAAAGTATAATTTTTATATCTAAGCAAATTTTAATAACACGGAGTCCTGAGATTAATATGACTTCTTTCAAACCAACATTATGACAAAAATCACCTTACCAAAGAGCGGTTTGACCCAACAATGTTATACCTCTAACCAATACCGAATAGAATAAATAATATATTTTAAAATTATATTTAACATATTATCTTGTTTTTTGTAGAACCTTCAAAACTGTGTCACAGTGTGTATGGGCCTCTGTAACATTAAAATCCTTCCATTTGAAAATCATACTTTCGACGAAAATTTTATTGATTGCTGTATAATAATTAGTTTAATTCACAGAAAAACAACTACCAAACCTTCTCAAGTGAATTATATTCAAAATCAGTTTTTATTTTTTTAATTTCTATAATTTCTAAAATTAAATTTCAAATGAAGAAGTTCTTGGAAGAATCGGAGAAAGAAGAACCTTGTGGAAGAGTCTGAAGAAGAGAAGAGGTCAGATGATGGGGCACACACTGAGACATGGGGGATTGCTTAGGGATATCTTGGAGGGGAGGTGGGAAAGAAAAGGGGAAGGGGAAGTCCCAGATTAGAATATTTCAACGAAATAATTGGGGATATGGGATGCCAGGCATTTAGAGAGGTCAAACAGCTGGCGGGGGACAGAGTCGAGTGGAGACGGATTGTTGCATCAAACCAGTCTTAGGACTGTATACTCAATGATGATGTTGAAATTAATCTTTTTTTATCTTTCTCTTGATTTAGATCTCCAAGATTTGAGAAATCAAGATTTTGCAACACAATGTGAATTCCTCTAATTTGAAGGTTCTTAATAGAGAAAAAAAACTAATAATTTTAGAAAAAAATATAAGTTAAAAAAAATAAAAACTCAACCAATAAAAGATTAGAGACTGCAAAAATTTATCAAGATTTTTTTTTTTGCAAAAGAATTATTATTTTTAAATATTAGTATTATAGTTATTTTCTCCAAGACACTTTATAAGAGGATTTTCGAAATTTCTAAAAATATTTCCATTTAAAATTTAATGATTTATAAAGATGGGACGTTTTTTCTGGAAATGTCTTAAAGGTCTAAAAAACTTTTTGCTGATTGTTTTATAAAACAATTACATGTAGGTATATTATACAATGATACATATACAATATAAATCGACAAGGTTGGCTTGGAAAACTAAAAGCTACCGAGAAAAGCCAATCGAGCGACCCCTCAAGCGACTTTTGACAAAAGGATATTCACTGGACCCGCCCACTAGTTCTCCTGGAACTCACTATGGCCAGGGCAAGCCTGTACCTAGAAACCTTTAAAATTGAGTTTTCTTTAAAGTATGTTAATATTAATCAATAAACCCCCAAAGTTTTAATAAGAACTGGCTTTTGTAATCCATATTATTTAATCAATTTTCCTTTCTATAAACCGATAACTTATTCCTAATAGAATAAAACAGAAGGAAAACTTCTATCGATATTTGAAGAGTGTATAAAATTCTTTGAGGCTGAAAATTTATTCTGAACATGTCCAGCAATAAAATATAAAAACTTATCGAAGTTTAATTTTTTTTTCTTTTGATTGAGGGATTTTGATTCGTCGTCTGGACTCTTCTTTCATGGGCTTAAAAATTCTCTCAAAGAACGTTTAACTAGATTAAACCAAGAGGAATTCTTTTAAGCCCTGATAATAAATCTCCCGTCGCTCGTTTATTCTGATTAAGAGTAAAAAAACAAAAAAACATTAAAAAAAAACAAAAAAAAAAAAAAACAGTGGGGCTTTCTTTGAGAGGCGATAACGCATATTAGCCAAAAGGATGAAATGTCTCTTTTGTTGGTTCGTTCGGTTCTTGAAATTCGTCTTAATCGCACTCTGGACAGATGACAGGATTTATGGAAGAACAAGGGGCATCAACTCGAGGAAAAATGATTACGACTCGAGATAATGAAGAACCGCTCAATAGCTGATCGATTAATCACCGAAAAAGAAGCCTTGTTCTTAATCGGACTTAATTCAGCTTGCCTAAGATGGAATCGAATTAGAAGGAAAAATAAGAGTCCGAGATAAAGAACCTCCCTCTCCCCCTGCCTACCACTAAAGAGCATATCCGGGATCTAAAAAATGTGGGAATTTATATCTTAAGCTATTTTGCTATCTTTTTTAGAATCAGTCCATTTGATTAACATACTACAAGGGTGAAGAAAGCGGACCTGGGTTACAGAGTAACATTCATATTATGCAGTTTCTTACTATTTTAAAAAGAACTTATACTTTTAGGTATATCGATGGGGTTCCGATAGGTTCCCAGGACCTAAAATACAAAAGCCGGGCTGGGTACTGTATTAGGCCGGACATTTTGCCCTAAAAACCTGATATATCTTTTTTAAAAGCCAAACATGTGATATATCAGTTCATATTACACCCAAAAGAGGGCAGCCCTGGCTGCCTGATAAAAGATTGTCATTGATAAGCTCAGTATTAAACATAACCTCAACAAGGAAACCTTTATAAAATTATTGCAATAAACACATCTATATAAATATTAAATATTGTTTTATTTAAATAACACATGGTGTCAGGTGAAAAAACCGAAATCGAACAAAAATGGAAAATACGCAATTCAGACTAAAACCAATCATCTTCGATAAAACCTTGCCTCAAATATGGATAAAATGGAAAGGAATGTTTCTTCTGAACATGAAGGCAACTGGAAAATCAAAATCCAAAGATGAAGATATGAAAATTGCCATTCTTCTGACTCATATGGGGGAAGATGCTGTTGATGTCTTCAATACGTTCTCAGAAGAAAAGGATACGTTGGAAAAAACTATACTACTATTCGATAAGTATTGCATTCCAAACATTAATTATGCCATAGAAACATATAAATTCAATAGGTTGAAACACAATTCTGGTCAATCCTTTGAAACTTATTTAACTGAATTAAAATCTCAAGCTGCAAAATGTAATTTTATTTGTTCTGGTCCCACGTGTAAAAAATCATATTCTGAAAGAATGATTAAAGACCATATCATTGCTAATATCAACGATAAAGAAGTCCAACAAACATTATTAAAAGAGACCAAGGAACTTTCTTTGGAAGATATATTTCAAACATGCAAAGCTGCTGAGTTAGCTAAACAATACAGAGAAGATTTATTCAACATTAATGATAATAATGAATGTGATAATAAGGAGGTTAATTATACTAGAACTAAACAAATAAATAATAATCGATTTAAACCAAAAAATTTAACAAAATTTAAAAGAGATGATAGAAATGTTAAAATGGAAAATTATAATAATACGATGGATACTTTTAATAATGATAAACTATACAATTGCAAAAAATGTGGAACAAAGCACAAAAGAATGGCATGCCCGGCATATGGGCGGAGATGCAGTTTTTGTAACAAATTAAATCACTTTAAAAAATGGTGTTTTCATTTAAAAAACAGCCAAAATGTAAACGAAATCGAAAATTCTTCATCATCTGAATCAGTAGATTTTGAATGTGATAGTGTTGAAAGGGTAATAGACTATAATACCTTTTCTATTAATAAAAATAAAAATGAAGATTTGTGGAAAGAATCTATATCTATTAATAAAATTCCTATTAAATTTAAACTCGACACTGCCAGTGATGTTAATATTTTACCATTAAAAATATTTAATAAACTAAAAATTAACAAATCTAAAATTATTAAGACTAAAATACGTATCAAATCATACGGAGGCTTTACAACCAAACCTATTGGTGAAATGAACTTAAAATGTTCATACAAAAATAAAAATAAAAATCTTGATTTTATTATAGTAGAGAATGACTCATCACCAATACTTGGAGCTGATTCATGTGTAGAATTCGGTTTTCTAAAAAGGCTTTATACGCTTAGTGATAACAAAAAGGTTTTTAATGAAAATACTATTAAAAATGAAACCGAATATAATAATGATAATCAAATTAATACTGATGATAACACCGTAAAAATTGAAAATAAAAAATTTGAAAGTTCTCCTATAAATAATGATAATAAATTAAAATTTAATTTTAAAAATGAACAAGGAAATGACTTTATTGAAAAAAATAATGATTTATTTTCTGGCATTGGAAAACTTCCATTTAAATTAAAAATTAATTTAAGGGACGATGCAATTCCAGTTGTAAGACCAGCACGTCGCTTACCTGAAATTCTAAAGAAAAAGTTAAAAATAGAAATCGATCGGTTATTAAAGTTAGATATAATTCAAAAAATGGATGAGCCAACAGAATGGGTTCATGACATTGTAATAATAGAAAAAAAGGATGGAGCCGTTCGACTTTGTTTAAATCCAATTCCTTTAAACAAATATCTAAAACGAGAACATTTTAGCATCCCAACTCAAGAAGAGCTAACTGCCAACCTAGGAGGAAAACAAATTTTTACCGTTTTAGATATGAAAGAAGGATTTCATCAGATCGAACTTGAAGAAAATTCCGTTAAATTATGTACAATGAATACACCATTTGGGCGATTCTCTTATAAAAGAATGCCATATGGGTTATCTAGTTTCCCTGAAATTTTTCATAGGGAAAATACTAAAATATTTGGCGATCTAGAAGGTGTCCAAGTCCTCTTCGATGACCTGATAATAACTGGATCCAATGAGAAGGAACATGATAAAAATTTAGAAGCTGTGGTACAGCGCGCTCGAAATTTTAATGTGAAATTTAATAAAACTAAATTACAATATAAACTTGGAGAAGTACATTTTATGGGACTTATTTTTTCTTCACAAGGAATAAAAGCAGACCCTGCAAAAATCAAAGCAATTAAAGAAATTAAAGCTCCTACTTGTGTAAAAGAAATACAAAGCTTTATAGGGGCCGTAAATTTTATTAATAAATTTATACCTGATTTTTCAAAGAACACTGCTCCACTAAGAGAGCTACTTAAAAAACGAACACCTTGGAAATGGACATCCAAACAACAAGATGCTTTTGAAAATATAAAACAACTGGTAACTAATTCTCCAACATTAAAAATCTTCGCTCCTAACGAAGAAGTCACCATTCAATGTGATGCAAGTAAAGATGGATTAGGCTGTTGCTTGTTGCAAAATGGTCAACCAGTCGCATTTGCTTCTCGTAGTCTAAATAACGCAGAAGTCAGATATAGTCAAATAGAAAAAGAAATGCTTAGTATCTGTTTTTCTATTAACAGGTGTCACAATTATATATACGGCCATGACAACGTAACGATTCACACAGATCATAAACCCCTTTTAAAAATAGTTAAAAATGATATATACAAAAATTCAGCTAGATTACAAAGAATGCAATTAAAAATTTTAAAATACGATTTTACTCTGAAGTATATTCCAGGCTCTCAAATGTATATAGCCGACATGTTGTCAAGATGCCACCTTAAAGAAGACGGACCTGAAGATGTCGACATGACAAAAATCGTCCACACTATATCGCTAGAAGAATATTTACCTATACCTAAGGAAGATCTCGACATTTTAATAAATGCCACAGCTAATGATGCATTATTTATTAGCCTAAAAGAACACATCAATGAAGGTTGGATTGGGGCAAACAGGAAATTATTACCTCCCGATTTAAAAGTCTACTATGATTTAAGAGATGAACTGTTCGTAAAAGATGAACTAATTTTCTATGATGCCAGAATAGTAATTCCAGATATTTTAAGAAAAAGAATGATTGAAAAAATACATTCTCAAGCACATCTCGGAATAAATAAAACTGTCTCAAGAATCCGAACAATAATGTATTGGCCAAGAATGGCTACTGAAATTGCTGATTATATAGGAAAATGTTCCGTGTGCCAAACATTCCAGAACAATAATACAAAAGAGCCTCTCATTCCATCAGATATTCCTCTATACCCGTTTCAAAAAATTGGTATGGATATTGGCGAATATAAAAATAAAACATTTTTAGCAGTCGAAGACTATTATTCAAGATGGCTGGAAATTATAAATATTCAAAACAAATCCGCCCCAGAAATAATTAAAAAACTAAAAATTCTTTTTAGCAACTTCGGCATCCCAGAAATCATCCGATGTGATAATAACCCTTTTAATAGTGAAGAAATGAAAAAGTTTGCTATTTCATGGGGATTTCAAATAAAAACATCAAGTCCCTATTACCCAAGATCAAACGGACTATCAGAAAAGGGAGTGGGTATTGCAAAAAACTTGATAAAAAAATCAATCAACTCAGGAGGAGACATCCACAGCGCTTTGTTAGAATATAGAGCTACTCCATTAACCGGTCTCAAGTATTCGCCAAGCCAACTCCTAATGGGACGTCTGCTAAGAACGAAGATCCCGACGAGCGCTGAACTACTTCTTCCCTCTACACCAGATGAAGACCTGAGAACCAGGATGGAGGAATTAAAAATAAAAAGTAAGGTCTTTCATGATAGGACTTCTAAAAAGAAAGAAGAGTTCAAAATGAATGACCCAATATATATAAAAGACAAAGACTTATGGATAGAAGGTCACATCATTAAAACCCTTCCTGAACCAAGATCTTATCTAGTTAAAGATAAAAATGGGAACAAGCTTAGGAGGAACTCTATACATCTTAGAAGAAGAAGAACTCAAGATTTGTCTCCACAAAAACGCAGCCCACCTGAGAGAACGGACACGGCGCCCAGACCAGAAGAAGGCCAGATGAAGACCCGTTCTGGAAAAACCTTAAGACCTAAATAAACTGTATATATTTGTACCAAAATATTATACTCAAAAGGAAGGTGTGATATATCAGTTCATATTACACCCAAAAGAGGGCAGCCCTGGCTGCCTGATAAAAGATTGTCATTGATAAGCTCAGTATTAAATGTAACCTCAACAAGAGAAACCTTTATAAAATTATTGCAATAAACACATCTATATAAATATTAAATATTGTTTTATTTAAATAACACAATATGAATACTCAAAATTAAAACATATTTACATCAAAAATCATACATTAAAATAATTTTTCTCCGCGTTTCAAACATGAAAAAAAATTAATAAAAAAAAAAAAAAAAAAAAAAAAAAAAAAAAAAAAAAACGAATATATTCTCGTGAATTGGTAGATAACAGGAAGGGTTCCAATCTTAAATTTTTTCTATCATTTTCATTGTTGAATTATTAACTTTTTTTGGGCATTCCATTTATAAGCTAGCTACTTTTGGTTTAGAAAGCTATTTAAGGAAACAAGGAACAATTTACAATTATTCATTTCTAATGTTTAATCCACTCTTATTTAAAATGTTTTTATTCCTTAAAAATTATTCCAATATTTATTATTATTTGGAAATTTTTCTTCCAAAGACCTTGGCGAAAGCGATCCTTTATAATATATTAAGTAACAACATCGAATTAATTTGATAAAAATAATTTATGTGATGCTTTACTTCGTTGTTTATTTTCCTGATACTTAATCTTAATTGCTTCTTTGCTATAAATATACCAAGCCCAATCTTTCGCTCTTATCTTAACAACTTCTAAAGTAATCGTAGGTCAATTTTCTATTTAATCTTTTAATATTTCTTACTCTATCATAATTTCGTATACATATTCTGTGAACCACCAGAAGGCTAGAAATGCAAAAACTAACTAAATTTTGTATATGTTACCGGCCAAATCCGATTTCAGGACAAACTAGTTTTGCCTAGGCTAAACTAGTTCTTCCTATACGCGATAGGATTAACTAGTATAGCTTAGTCCAAACTAATTTGTCCTAAGCCCGATAGGATAAACCAGTTTAGCCTAGGCCAAACTAGTTGATCCTGATATTAAATACGCACACTCTAGGATAAACTAGTATGGCCTAGTCTAAACCAATTTAGCAGAGTCGAAAGTAATTGAGTAAACATGTCAAGACTTGTACATGCGGGAGTTCCCAAATCACGCCCCGAGCGCCCCGCGCGCTCCTCGCTTGCCATTCGTCGGCGTCGTTTTAAACGCATTTTGCGTCTAGTTGCCAGCCGTGCGTAACGTATTTAGTTAATGACTGCAGTTTAAAATTAAAAGTTTACGTATTACACTACATTATAAAGTTTTCTTCTTTTTCAATATGGATGAACCTACGTCAAGTCGACAAGCAGATCAAAAACAATGGAGGGAAAAGCTTTTGACAGAAATTTTACAAATGTAACTTTTGAGTTTGCTATGGCCCCCCGACCTTACCTTCCCAAGGGTGAACCCTTCTCGTAATAAACTAGAATTAATATAAAAATAATAATAAAAAATAATGTTATACAAGTCCTTAAGATAGGAAATTTACTTTATATTACAACTCTAATTTAATGTTTTTCTTAATCAAGAAAGTTGCATCTTTTAAAATTTAAATAATATACAAAATAAAATAATCATATAGGCAAATTTTCATGATCTAATGAACATTAAATAGTTATATTAAACTTTGTTTAATAAAAATGACTTCTTAAAGATAGCCAGATTATACAGAGTTAGTTCAGTTAAATTGAATGCAATCAAGATATTCAAGATAAAACAGCTGTTTACCACAGAAGATGGCCATCTCGCTCAAGAAATAATCAACCAATGCCCACACGTTAACCCTTGGTCCTCTCTGTTGTTTACCCTTCCCTCTCTCTCTGATTCGATACCTTTCTTTCCCAAATTTCCCACTCAATTCGCCACTCTCCCTCTCCACGATCAGCCCTCTCGCTGCCCTGGCTAAACTCTCTCGATCGTCGCCGCCGCTCGCTTACCCGCGGCACTCCCCCATACCAAGGCACGTCCGTGTGTTGCCTCTCTCCATCTCTTTCCCTCCTACAGGCTCTAAGCGGGCGCCTTCCCCCTTGCCCGGCCACCCCCTCGCCTGTCCGTGCCCTGTCCACCTGCATAACTGCTACGTTAGCGAATTCCCGATCTACACCCCATTCCAACAAATTCGCTCCTTAGCCGAGTGGAAAATTCCTCTGGGCGCAGCCCTTGTTAATTCTTAAAATTATTACATTTCTATTGTTATATTATAAGTTCTTACATATTATTATATAGGTACACCTCCAGTATCACTTCATCCCTCGTGTACTTCAACCCCCCTCTTCCTCCCATATTTACACTACTCACCGTTTTCTAAAGGTTGACTACCCCGTAGGGGAGTCAACTTTTCCCTGGGGTACACTTCGTTAAGGGTAGGGTGGAGGAACACTCTACACTGACGAAGGCACTACTTCCGGGGGCCTTGGAATCGTCCTCTGGGTGTGGTTCGGGGTGCTCCAGAGTCGGCCGGGGTGCTACTCGACGTCGCCACCACCAAAAGACGGCGGCAGTTCCCCTAGGGCCAGTAGCAGGGTACCCATTCTGACAGGTAGTGTAAAGTGCTGTAGGCGCTCCCTACGGGACAAGCGGTCAGCTTCCTCGCGTAGTCGTTCGATGGATACCTCCATCCTCGTCCATCCCCTTTCGACCCGGAGTGTATCGAGGCCGCCTAGCTCATCCCGTAGGTTTCGTGGGTCTCTAGGAAGCTGGTGTAGCTGGACCAAGTCGATACTGGGGGGGAACAAAGACCGTTGGAGCTTTGAATTGGTGCCGGCTAGTGGTAGAGCCACGGCGTAAGATCAGTGTGAAATCCGTTCTTAGCCGGCAGCCTTCCTTCAGCTCGTAGCACCCGGCCCGACTCAGAGCGGTCTCGCTGTGTTGGGCCTCGTCGTCGTTACTCCGGCATTGGACGTAGACGTAGCTTCCTCGCGTAGTCGTTAGATGGGTACCTCCATCCTCGTCGATCTCCTTTCGACCCGGAGTGTATCGAGGCCGTCTAGCGCATCCCGTAGTTTTCGTGTGTCTCTAGGAAGCTGGTGTAGCTGGACCAAGTCGATACTGGGGGGAACGAAGACCGTTGGAGTCTTGAATTGGTGCCGGCTAGTGGTAGAACTACGTAAGTAAGCATCAGTGTGAGATCCGTTCTTAGCCGGCAGCCTTCCTTCAGCTCGTAGCACCCGGCCCGCCAATTCCTGGACGTCCTCCTTACCACCTTGCTTGGCGTTCAGCATCTCCTTCAACCACTTATCGGGCGCTTCCTCCCTATGGAGCCGACTTCTTAGCACCGCTTGTAATGCCGGCCAGGGTGGGTAGGGGTTGTTTCCAACCCCTTCAGGTAAGTCGCTGCCCTCCCTCTAGTTTGGTGCCCAGCACCCTCATTCTCTCTTCCGGGGTCCACCCACTCCCATCTCGGGCACATTCTCGAAATCCTCCAAATATTGTCCTATTGGGGGGCCCTCGTCTCCGGACCACCGAGGGAGGGTGGACTGGGTGTTGATGTCCGGTCCCGGTGTCACCTGAACGTTGATAGGTGCTTGCCCTAGACCGTGGGTTCCGCTCCCACTCGGCTGGGCACCCTCTCTCCTTCCTTTCTCGACCTCGTCATATTTGAGCTGGAGCTCTGCCAGCTGTTGCTTCAGCTGTTTCTCCATTCTCCCGGTCGCGGTTTAGACTTTTCTTTGTGCTTTTTTTTTCAAACCCTCTCCTCGGAAATGTGCCTCAACTTTTCCCTAAAGATTTCGGTGTGCTCAAAAAAGTTCTCGCTCCGTACTTTCGTCTCAAAACACCCTTCCCTGCGCTGCGGCTCAAAATATTTCTCACAAAATCTTCACTCAAAAATTTCCCCGAAAATATGATTCAAAAAAAAAATCCAGACGTTCTAACTCTCTAACCCCCCACACACAAAAATAAATGTTGCCTCAAAATTTTTTTTTTGAAAAATAAACAACAAAAAAATGAAAAATCCCACTTTTTTATTCTGTACCCCGCTCCTGGCTAAGCTCTCGATCGTCGCCGTCCGCTCCGCTCGCCCGCGGCGCTCCCCTCATACCAAGGCACGTCCGTGTGTTGCTCTCTCCATCTATTTCCTTTCTACAGGCTCTAAGCAGGCGCCTTCCCCTTGCCCGGCCACCCCCTCGCCTGTCCGTGCTCTGTCCACCTGCATAACTGCTACGTTAGCGAATTCCTGATCTACACCCCATTCCAACAAATTTGCTCCTTAGCCGAGTGGAAAAATCCTCTGGGGCGCAGCCCTTGTTAATTCTTAAAATTATTACATTTATTGTTATATTATAAGCTCTTACATATTATTGTATAGGTACACCGCCAGTATCACCTCATCCCTCGTGTACTTCAACCCCTCCCCCTTCCCCCATATTTACACAAAGTGAAAGTAAAAAGTATTCTCATTATAAATTATAATGTGTTATTATCAGAGCAATATTTGGAACTCGTAGAACAAGTTGAAGATGCAGGAAAATCTGGAAAAAAGACACCATTAGAACAAAGGAGATTGAAACGATTTGCTGTGTTAAAAATCGGGGACATGAAAAAAACTGATTGCATGGAGTGAAGGTAATATAAAATATCTATCTTCCATCTGATGAACTTTATGATGTGATTGAGGCAGCTCATGTGGCTGTCGGCCACGGCGGTCGTGACAGGATGTTAGCCTAAACATCAAAAAAATATGCCATTATCACAAAGGAAATGATAAGCTTGTAGTTATCTATGTGTAGTGTCTGTCATAAAAAGAAAACAAAGAAGAAAAGAGGATTAGACTCTAAGCCCATTCTTCATTCGGAAATGAATAGTAGGTGCCAAGTAGATCTGATCGATTTTCAGACACAAACAGATGGAAATTTTAAATTTATTATGGTTTACCAAGACCATCTAACAAAATTTGTTCTGGTACGCGCTTTAAAATCTAAGAGAGCGACAGAGCCGGCTTACCATTTGAATGATATATTTCTAACTATAGGGGCGCCGTGCATTCTTCAATCTGACAACGGTAGGGAATTTGTGAATAATGTTATAAGTAGAGAGCGCAAAAAAAGGCACCTAAAAAGGCACGATTTGTAGCAAAAAAAGGCTCTAAAAAAGGCAGATAGCGCCAAAAAAGGCTGTTTTTTGGGGGGGGGGGGGAAAGGCGCTTAAAAAGAGTCGATTTTATGCAAAAAAAAACGTCAATATAAATGTTAGAAAGGATAGAAATATAATATAAATGATAAATTTTTATTAAACAATATAATCAAACAAAGAACCACAAAAAAGACATTTTATTTAAAAATATAATATTCTTACATTTTCTATAAATCAAAATAAACATAATTTACTTAGTATCTGTTAACTCTTCTTTCTCTAATGTGACATTTTGCCTATTCAGATAGAAATTGCTTACAAGGTACATTTTAAGATTTTGAATCGTAAAATTCGTTCGGCGATCGGTCAGAATATTTTTATAAATAGAAAATGATCTCTCAACATCACAAGATGTGAGAGGTGCAAATTTGAGAGCCGTAATTTCACTTGGTTTCAATTTATTTGTTACCAAGTTGTTCGGCTCAATAATAGAACCATTGAGTATCTGGTATGCTTGCCTCATAAAATCTAGACCCAGATTATTCTCCAACACCTTGGAAATCTTTGTTTTAACAATTTCTGCGCGGGGTCCAACACTTTCATCAATTTTTTTTCACACCATCTAAGATGAAAAGTGATTCATGCAAGCTTAAGTTGGGATTTTCAAGTTCTTTCAACTTAGTGGCGAGGAACCCGAAGTTAGATGAAACACAAATTAAATCAAGTGGAAGCTTGTAATTTATTATCAGCCTGCGAGCTGTTTCTACACAAAGAGCATCATCTTCTTCATTAATCATTTCAATTACCTGCAGATAAAAAAATTAAACAAATTAATTAATTAACAAATAAGAAAACTAAAAATAGAAAAATTCAAGTTCAATTTTAAAAATATTTATCGTACATGCTTTAATTTTTCAAAATTATGTGCGTGAAATATTGCAGCACTAATCCAGGTTCCAAATCTTGTTTCAACTGGTTCAGGGGGTAGAGGAAGATCTGGATAAAGTTCCTTGTATCTACTCACGCGAGCTGGGCTCTTTAAAAATAACTGAAATTTTACACCAAAAATTTTAGTTTTAATTTTATATTTTAAAAATGTTCATATTACCTTTTTTATTGTTGCTATCCATTTGTTAACAATTGGAAACTGCATGCGTATTGTTTCACAGACGCGATGTAGAGCATGAACAATACATGTTACGTGAGTCAGCTTTAAATAAAAGACTTTCAATATTTTTGCTGCTGATTTCATATAAGAGGCAGCGTCGGTAACAAGAAGGAGCAATCGATCCCGAGCTGAATTATTTCCAAACAACTCAACTACAAAAATAAATAGCAATTTATAATTCTACGGCCTTGATCTAAAGATTATACATTTAAAAAAGGGCATACAAAGACATTCATCCAAACAACGTGAAATTGTCTCACTGTTAGTTTTTTCCAAATGCTTAACTGAAATTAAATAAGGTGGAGAAGCTTTGTCTTCGAGTAATTGTCCAACTAGAACGTTGCAAATATATCGTCCTTCCCTATCTGTGGTTTCATCCACTATAGCATAAATCGGGCATGATTCCAAATTTTCCCTTATATTCTTTTTAGCCTGAAGAAGAAAATTATAAATATAAATTATTCAATTAGAATGAAATACTCCGAATGTACAATGCTGGCTAATCATTATACTAATCTTAAACACAATTTTGACTTTTCTAATCCAAAAGTTTTAGACAAAGAACAAAATTGAGAAAAAAGATTGATTTTAAGAATGATCGAAATTTTAAATAACAAAAATTCTAGTCCAAATGATATTATATATTTATATGTTAATAAATATTTTTAAAAGATAATCAAATTTAATATTTCACTTACTTCTGCATATATTTTTGGGAGGTAAGTGCAGCGAAGTGAAGTCTCTGATGGCAGTTCCATATTTAAATATTTTCCAATAAATCTTTTGAAAGAAGTATGTTTTATTTTTTTCATTGGGATATTGAGGGCAGTAAAAAGTTCACAGAGGTCTATTACGAATTCATCCCTTTTGGAATCAAGTTTCAATGTTGATTGTTTTGAACAAGTTTTCAAATTTTCGTTGCTTTTATGACGAGAAGAAACTAAATGTTGATTAACATGAGACTTTCTGTCCGATGATATCTTGAGAAAAAATAAAAATAAAAATTTTTAAAGCCCCAAAGCCATATGTAGCTACTAGCCAGATAATTAAAATAAAAAATGTCTTACCATAGTATCACAGGCGTTACAATAAAGAATATTACCATTCTTAATACTTAAAGATTTAGATAATTTAGCATATTCTTTTATTTTTATAAACGAATGACACTTTGACTTAGCCTTAAACATTTTAATTTTATATCTTATACAAGTTAATACAAATTATCTAAAACAGAAATACTATATCAAATAAGAAAATAGGTTTATAAAAGAACTACGGCTTCCGAGAGGTTTGAAACTAGGTAATAGTTTTATAATGTGTTGGAATTCTCGCTCAAGAGTGGATAGGAACCATAGATAAAGTAGATATAGATGGGGAACTCGGGCCTGCTCTATTGAACTTCTTATTTTTGCCGTTCCCACCGATCGCTAGTATCGCAAACACACCTATACACATTCAGAGAAGCAGAAAAAATATACAAAGGGTGGCATAAACAATCACTAAGAGAATTTTTTTATTAGAAAAAACAAAATGAAAAATCGCAAAAAAATGAAAAAATCTCAAAAAAATGAAAAAATTTCAAAAAAATTTAAAAAAATGGCAAAAAAGGCACCATAAAAGGCATTTTTTTTTTCAAAAAAGGCGCGGATTTGAAAAAAAGCCAAAAAAGGCGGTAAAAGGCATTTTTTAAAATCTACAAATGTGATTGATTTTTTTAGATCGGTGGACATATCAAAAAAAAAAACTTGAAAAGGCTCAAAATTGAAAAAAGGCAAATGCCTTTTTTTGCGCTCTCTAGTTATTATACAGTTTCTGAAAGATAATAATGAATAAATAATGAAAAATTTACACTAAAAACAAGCTGGCAACAACGCATTTATTTAACCTAAAAAGTGGGTTAACTTTAGTAATTTTTTTGAACGTTTTTTCGCTTCAGCCATTGTCCCAACAGCTTTCAATCGCTTATTAAGAACTTTTTGTTTTATAAATCTCCCTTTATAATGTACTTTATCTGAAATTTCTATAAAATGATAAAATATATACAAGCTTGGACACTGTTGTCAGATTTGTCAAACAAGCACGGGATTATCTAGTAGTGGTACATAAACAGCAAAGAGTTTTGGGCTTATGAATTATGAATCCTTATTGTCTGTTCTATATACTCTAGCATTAACTTTTTGCTAGTATTGTCGCGAAACAGCTACCTTAAAGTAGGAGAGTCAAGGATGGGCTGCTTAGCCCCTTTCAGTCGCCTCTTACGTCAAGCAGGGGATATGACATTTCTAACCCCGCTCCACAAGGGCGAATAGAAATATTCTGTAGTGGAAAAATTATTGCGAGACACTATGTGAGTGACTACACAAAGTAACTAAGTCATGAGTCATGATTTAAGGAACTGCTTTGAACTTGGTATCGGCGACAGTACCTTTAATTCAATATGTCAAGAATGTCTGATTTTTTATCTGTGAATATTTGCGTGTGTCTAGATTTTGATACCCACGATACCTCCAGCATTAAGATTGTCTTTTAGTGTGATCATAATTTTAGTAAAATATAAATTTTCTATTTAAAAAAATGCAATTAAAAGCTGTTGCGACAATTTTTTATCAATAAATGTGACACTTGGTGTCTATAATTTATGTTACGGACAACCCGGTTATATGGATTAAGTATCCTGATTATTTTTATTAAATTTTATCCATAGGTCTTTACTATTTTTGCGTTGTGCTGACCTCTCTCGCAAATAAGAGAAATCTCTTTGGGGACTGTTACCAAAGGCTCGATTGTTGCTCTTTGATTCAAGATGTCTGAAAAGAAAGGGGGTAGGCTCGAATAATAATACTAGCACAAGTAGGTTGATAGAGTATGTCTCTATTTAGTCAAAATATACATATAAAATAAATTAACGTTTTGAAATAATATATATAAATTTACAATAAATAAACTGAATAGATATCAGTGAAGATTGTCATATGAAACAATAAATAAATAGAAGTAATAATTGTTATATAAATTTCATTAACAATTATTAAACACATAGACTATTTAAATATATACTTTTACTTGAAAGTAAGGGAAAGTAATGTGTTCAGACATTGGTCCTGAAACACATTAGCACAATAGATTTTTCTTCTTTGATATATATAATTATATACGAACAAATGCAAGGGGGAGAAAAATAAATAATTTATTTTCTTGAATAAATTATTTATCTATTTTATTGAAAACAATAAATAAATAAAGAACAGATATCATAAATATCTCTTATAAGATAACCATACATATAAATATTTCTATGGATGTGGCATAGGTGTAATATAAATAGAAAGATATCTATATTAGATATTATTAAGTAAATAAAGATAAGAACCAATAAATATTTCTTATAATTTTAAATAGAAAAATATTGACTTGGTGGGGACCAAGAATATGTTATATATATATTATTTCTAGTGGCTAGATCAAATATAAATAGAAAGATATTTATATTAGACATTCAATACATAAATACAAAAAAGGGAATCAGAATAAATGCAATCTGTCTTATTAATCTTAAAGCGAAAGGCATAAATTCCTACTTAATGTGGCGTTCGGTTTATAAAGTCGAAACAGCTGTTAGATTGAAATAAAACAGAAGATTCGAAACTCTGATTTAGCCAATAGAATAACTTGTAAAATTATACATAAATACCTCAATCTAATTGGATGTAACAAATAGGATAATTAAGATAATTATTAAAGAATAATTAAATGATATAAATACAATAATTTGAATGAATGTCACGGGATTGTTCCACGTGGCCAATTCAATATGGAGAGATGGAATTTCAATTCGATCTTGATCCAGGAGTCGAATGAAATACGGATTTATAGATTGGTAATATAAAGTTTAACCTAGAGTTAACCGAAGGTTGACCTAGGGGTGGTCTAGGGGTGACCTATGAGGGGTGCTTTACTGAGAAACAAAAGAAAGAAAAAATGTTATCAGCCGATTCACAACATAAAATTCAATGGTATTAAACTAAAGTAAAATACATACCTGCGACCCACTGAACACTTGAGATAGCCAAGATTGAATTATATGAGTCTATTTCAAACAGACGTCAATGTAATTCAATTTGAAACAAGAAAATTGAAGAACGTGGCCTACACGTTTTCTGTATAGATTCTTGCTGAGATATAGAAAGGAAAATTGATAATCGACCAGCGAATTGAACTTGAATAGTCGCAATATGGAAATATACAAGGATTAGAAATAGAAATGAATAAATCATAAGAGATTATATTCGTAGATCATCTTCAATGAATCTTTGTCCGTTGTCGACATGGAAGAGGATAATATGAACATATGGATTGTGATGTGTCATGAAGGAAGGAACTTGATAAAATCAAATTTTGACTTAAGTATTTGATTATGTATTTTCTTAGTCCTTATAGAAGAAATTTTACCGTATATAATTTATTTAGGTTGCTTGAGATATAGATCTTGGTGTATATCCACGAAATAAGGATAAAATTCAATATATGAATTTGACGTATGGCAGCGCGCGCGGTTTGAATCGGAGATATTCGATTCACATGGTGACGGTTAAAATAGAAGGAATTCTTGGTGACAGACGGAAATTATTGTTTCAAGGCTGTCACCAACAATTTACTTGATCAGTTTATTCCTTTAAATATATACGAGCCCCGTCCCATCTCAATTGGCCCACCAATATTTTTCTTTTTAAATAAAATTATGCTAATTCACGGTAAATTTAATTTAAATATTTATTTTTATTATCATTTGGAACAACATTTTAAACAATTTAAAACATTTTATTGTAACATTTAACTTAAAATTATTTTTTAATTGTTAAAAACAAGGAAAACATACAAAATCCAAAACCTTTACCACTGTGTGACGTCGCCTTTATTTTTAATTACGGCTTGAATTCTTTTGGGCAACGTACTTATTAAGTTTTGACACTCATCTTGAGTGAAAGTATCCCAAATATTTTGAAGTTTGTGTTTTAATTCGACTACGTTTCTAGCTGGTTGTATTCGTAATAGCTTTTTCATTGTGTGCCAAAGAGTTTCTATTGGTGACAAGTCGGGACTGTTTGCCACCCACTCCAAAAGTGGAACATTATGATCAGAAAGCCATTTTAAAGATTTTCTTGATGTATGGCAGGCCGCCCCGTCTTGTTGGAACACAAAATTATTATTATTCTGCAATGCATCTGCCATTGTTGGAAGTAACGATTTTTTTAAAATCTCTAAATATTTATTGGTGTTTACAATTCCATCAATGAAGTGAAGTTTTCCAACACCTCTAGCAGACATTGAACCCCATACCATAACTGAAGCAGGAAATTTTACTTTCTTTTTTAAACAATCTGAATTGAAAGCTTCATTTTCTGACGAATAACTCTGCTTCGATTGTCCCCAACACAAACTTCAAAACGAGACTCATCACTCCAATGGACACTATTCCATTCATCACTCGTCCAATTAATGTGACTTTTAGCCCATTTAAGCCGGTTTTTCTTTTGTTTTAATGTCAAGAGTGGCTTTTCTTTCGCCTAAAAAAAATTAGTAAAATTACAAAAAAAAAAATTTGGAATAAGTTGCAATAAAATTACCTTGTAAGTTTTAAAGCCTAACTTAAGGGCTT